>SCDS01002053.1:0-10121 GCA_004149465.1 Drosophila nigromelanica
CTTGATTTGCTCGTAAACTAAATGTATGATCGTTATGAAATTTTCAGGACTGTTTAGGTGCATCAACACGTATGTACAAACCAATTTGCAATACTGTAGAATTTGATTTGAAGTTTGTATGGTTTTATCGATATTGCGGGCGATCGGGGGGAGGTATCCAAAACCTGAAAGATTTAAATTCTTCGTATGCCCTATGCGCACAAATTAAAAAAAATTGGGGTCTCTAGCGTTTATAGTTTAGGAGTTATGTTCAAAACACCAGGTTAAAAAAGCGGTAAATATCGATAAGAAAACGGAAAGATTTATCGATCTCTTGAAATAAACTTGATCTGCGTATGGTATATACGAACCGAATGAGTCCAAGATTAGCTTTCTAGCTTTTGTAGTCTCTGAAACCGACGCATTCATACAGACAGACAGACAGACAGACAGACAGACGGACATGTCTAAATCGACTCGGCTAGTGATGCTGATCAAGAATATACATACTTTATGGGGTCGGAGATGCTTCCTTCTGCCTGTTACATACATTTGCACAAAACCATTATACCCTTTTTACCCATTTTCAATGGGGTCAGGGTATAAAATGGGGACTTAATTTGAGGTTCTATCGGGTAGTTTTTCTTGTATGCAATTTTGTTTTTTTGTTTAGAATATAAGACATAAGCTTTCGTTATGAATTTGTTTTGTTATAATTAAAAATACAAATACTTGGTTATTAATAAAATTGTTGTTGACGTTAAGCATTTAACTACAATACGACTTAAGACTTAGGACTAAATCATGATTTATTCCCGCAATTATTTCACAAATGGCTTAAGCTATTAATGTTCATTATTAATTGTTGAAGATTGATAGAGATGTTTTTGGAAAACTATTGGTAGCACTCGCTTCGGTACCCTATCGCTATTGTTCTACGCAAGGC
Organism: Drosophila nigromelanica; assembly: GCA_004149465.1. Classification (NCBI taxonomy): domain Eukaryota; kingdom Metazoa; phylum Arthropoda; class Insecta; order Diptera; family Drosophilidae; genus Drosophila; species Drosophila nigromelanica. The sequence goes on from SCDS01002053.1 coordinate 926, forward strand.
GTTGTATTGCAGTTAAATCAATTTTTGAGTGACATCGAAATTTCACATCTATATTATAATAATAATAATTAAAAACTAGTTTTACAACTACATATACACTTGATATTAATTTAAAAATTACGTACAAATCCTTAGATGTAATCTAATATGTATTATAATATAAGCGTCTCTTATACTGTCAGTGGCGAGTCACTAAATAAAATGAATCTTCATCTTTTGCTGCTGCGTTCAATTGATCAGCCAATCGGTATGGTGGAAGCCTATGCCTTTCCCAACACGGGAAAGAAGTCTTTGAGGAGTGTGGTGCGACGCTTTTCCGCAATATCCATTTGATTCTCGAGATCACCCAGGTCCGTTGTTTCGGCCCGCTCAATTTTCCACGACAGATTCTCAATTTCAGCCTCCAATTGCGCCTAAAAAGTATATAAGTATAAAACTAAAACCTGAAGCAGAATTGTGCGCAAGTCGAACTTACCTGTTGGTACTCAAAGAGATTCTTTCGCGACCCAGGCTCCATGTAGTAGGCATAGGGGTAGGTGTATTGCAACGTATAGCGGCACTTGGCGAGCAGCACCGCCGCATTGAACAGATACTGCCAGTCGATCCAGGTGCCGCTGCCGTTCATCACCTTCGCATTGATGCGCTGCCGCAGACGCTCGATTGTTTGCTGCTCCAGTTTGAGCGATTTGGAATGATTCTCCCAGCGTTCATAGTAGTGCAAATACTTTTTGAGTGCCTCGCGCGCCTGCACGTGCACCGATTCGTTGGCAATGTTGGGATTGTCCTTGTAGCGGGAGCACTCGTAATACTCGGAGCCGTGCGTCTTCCAATCGCCCAAGCACATCCAGCAGAAGTCGTGCTTGCAATTGAAGCACTGCATGTGATTGCAGCCGCCGTTCTTCTCGATGCAAATGTGACACTTGGGGCAGTCTTTGGTGTGTGCGCTTATATAATTGGCCGTTTCGCTGTCGTCGGCGCACTTCGTCAGCCATTTCTTAATGATCTGGCAGTCGGTGGGCGCATGATAGTCCATGCCGCACTTGAAACAGAAGCCCGTGTGGCAGACCTTGCAGATGGCACGCTTGGCGCAAATCTCCGACGATTGCACAATGATTTGGCAATTGGGCCCGGGACAGAAGCGCAGCTCGGGATGCGATTTCACATAGTCCTTGAACGCAAACTGTTGATACTTGTCGCGCATAACCGGACGCGTGACCAGCGTCAGCACCAGATCCTCCGGCACGCGCACATTACACTGCTGCGCCATGCAGCCAATTTGTATGGAGATGCCCTGAAAGATCTGCGTCTCAAAGTAAATGGTCCAGCAGTCCTTGCAGAACGAATGGCCGCACGCCAAGCTGTAGAACTTCTCGTTCGGCTGCGTACTCGCGCACACCGGGCACATTCGGCACAAGCGCGATCCGCCGTTGCTGCTGGCCGTGCTGGGCAGTGACTGGGCCGCCTGTCTGTAGCCGCAACTGCCCATTCGGAGTAGCTGGGCGGCGGCTGCACTTGTCGACGCTGCGTCCGTGGCACTTGTCGGTGGCTTAATGCGAGCCGTCACCAGCAGCGCGTTCGCATCCTGGCGATACTTCTCCACAACGGCATCCTTGTTCCACTGGTGCTCAAGGAGCAGCACCTTGGCCAGCGATGGTGTTATCTGCAGAATAGTGTTGAGCTGTTCGACCAGCTCGTTGAGCAGCTTCTCAATGTCCTCGACGGTCAGGCAGTCGTACTCAAAGTATTCAGGATCAGCACGTTTCGGATCGAGTCTTTCGACATCGCAGTCGTCGCCTGAAAGTATGCAACGCCAAATACTTGTAGCCAACTTTTACACATTTCACACATTACAAACTAGTGTCGAAGTAAAGTAATTTTCTACAACCATTTTCAGGTCATGTGTTTGGGCACCAGGTGGTGCGATCAGTAAATGATTCAATTGTTTTGCTACCTGTAATTCTTAGCAGCAATTCACAGAATCAGGAAATATTGGAAAAGAGCCGAGTGCCCAGACCAAAAATAGAAAAGCAAAGAAAGCGGAATAAAAACAAAATCTGATGGGTGGTTGCTTGAATTGATTGCCATTTTTATGACTGTTGGAAATGAATTGAAGGCCAAATATTACGTCGGTGGCTTACAACTGAGATTTTGGCCGTGTCGTCACTGCCAGCACAAAACGTGAGTGGAGAGATGTGCGAGAGGGAGGCAATGAGATAGAGCGAGCGAACTAGATGTAGAAGGCAGGTCAAAAGCAACAAAAACACAGTGGGCGGAAGAATGTTCGATGCACAGTGGGGTTCATTTGATTTATTTCATTACAAAAATTCCTTGAATTCAGGAAAATGGAAAACGGGAAAATCAATAGTACATTTTTTTCACATCAATTAATATTAGATGTAATGATTATATAGATCCGATCCAACATCGAATATATTATTCTCATACTCATTTTAAATTGAGTAAAAGATTTTTTTTTTTACAATATCTCAGATGACAAGCTATAATTTTTGCACAGAATAACGCAGATGGTCCCATAGTGCGACGGCAGACAGTGGGCACTTGAACACGCATCTCGTTGTAAGATTAAGGAAGCGGAGCAGCAGCAGGTAAACCGTATACAACCGTACAAAGAGTACAACGTAAAGGTGGAAATAATACAAATAACAAATAATAATAACACAACGCTGAACGCTGGTCCGCGTGTTTTGGCGCTGGCCGAGCTGAACGGAACGGAATGGCCATTTCAATTTCATAATTTAGGCTTCATGGCCACAAAGCAAAACGTAACGAAACAAATATAATTAAAAAATTTAATGTAAATGGGAAGACGCCACAAAAGCAAAAATACACAAACAAGTGGAGAGAAGAGCGAGGGGTGCCAATGTAAAAGGCGAATGTCAAGAGCCAATGAGCCACGTGCATGCGATTTAATAGAAGGTTAACTGCAAAATGCTAGTCCCTACACATACTCTTATGTGTGTGTGTGTGTGTGTGTGTGTGTGTGACACAAAGGTGAATAACCAAAGCAAAGCACATGCAAACCTTACTTACACACAGAAATCAAAAAGGCTTGTGTCCAATAAGAAAACGAAAAAGCTGCATTTGTATGCGTGCGCTCAAATTAAATCGATTGCGCGTGCCTTGAGCCGTGACCCCCTTCATATTTTTCAAACTTACCTGTATTGTAGTAATCATAATCGTCATCAAATTCTCCATCGTTGTCCGATTCCAATTCCATTTCAATGTCCGAGTCCATTGCAACTCTGTCAGGAGGTGGAGGAGCTGTGCTAAGCAGCACGGACCAGGGACAGCCTTGCTTGTGCGTATGTGTGTGTGCGTTTCTCGCTTGGTTGCCCGTTGCCTTGCCTGACAACTGAAGGGCGAGCAAAGCAAAATACGTAAAAATACTTCTTTACAAGGCTATTGCACAAGCGACGGGGTTGGCGGGGTTGCTTTTGTTGTTGTTGCTATATTTGTAACAGTTGCTTTTGTTGGTGGTGGCGTTGCTGCTGGTGCTCGTGGTGGTTGTGGAAGATTTAGTTATTGCTGTTGTTGCCGTGGGGTACGTTGCAATTCTCGTTACGTTGCGTTACACTCCCCATTTACATCAACGCATTTAATCGCTGGGTAGAAGAGCTTTAGCTTGGCGGGGTAGCAACGTAGCTGTCGATAGATCCCGGAACACAAGCTATTTTATTTTCGTTTCACACATACGCACGCACACACACATGCAGGGCTGCTGGTGCATTTGCTGCTGTGCATTTGATTTTTGCGTAAAAATAGATACAATGACAACGCACACAGGTTAATTCATTCTTTTCACTGAATTTCTTTTCTTTGTGGCAATACAATCACTTTTGCTGGCAACATTCAATTCCTTTGTCTTTTGATTTTTCGCAGCGCCTACTTTGCACTCGCACTCGCGCACTAGCTTCGTTTATCTCCCCACCTCTTTTATTAACCCCCCGCAAACAATCACACACACACACACACACACCAACATCCACACAAAACACGGTCACTAGCACGAGTACGAGTACGACGCAGTGTGAACGTCAAATGCAAATTGCGCAGTTTAATTTATCAGCTAATTGCACTTTTTACATTTATTAAAATATTACTTATAAGACAGGGGCAAAAATAAACGCTCTGCGACTTAGAGCTACGAAATAAGTAGTGTGACCGTAGCCAGCAAACTTAAATATGCTAAACAGCTGATTGTGGCGGTCGTCCGATAGACGATATACGTTGCGCATTATTGTGTTTACAGTGCGCATTAATGCGTTTACAGTGCGCATTTTGCGTAATCTATCGACAGCAACTTGTAGCCCTCCTTTATCGTCCATCTGATGCCGAAAGACCGGCAAAAATTGCGTCGTTGTGAAATTATTTAAAAGTATTTTTGGCATAAGATGTCTACAATCGAGAAACTATCTATACAGGCCGTACGCAGCTTTGGTGTCAATGCTGAAGACGTCCAGGTAAGTAACGATTGTCGCCCTACATTTCGGAATTCCCGTTAACACCGTTAATTTAGAGTATTACCTTTTCGTCGCCCATTACGCTGATTCTTGGCCAAAACGGTTGTGGCAAGACAACCGTCATTGAGTGTTTGAAATATGCGGTCACTGGCGCATGCCCGCCGGGAAGCGATAGCGGTAAAAACTTTGTGCACGATCCCAAGATCTTTGACAAAACCGAATCCTTGGCTTAGGTCAAGATGCAGGTGCGGGATAGGCGCAATGCGCGTCTTTCCATTTGCCGCAGCATGAAGGTGTCCATTGTGGGGGAGAAGCGCACATTTAAAACGATCGACTCCACGCTCAACTTTCTCGGGACCGACGGCAAATCATTGAAGAGCGGTCAGGAGTCAATGACTTTCCGAGGCGCCGACACGGATAAGGCCGTCTGCGATTTTATGGGCGTGTCAGAGTCGATTATAAATAGTGTGCTTTTCTGCCATCAAGAGGACTCCAGCTGGCCCCTGGACGAAGCCAAGAAACTCAAGGAAAAATTCGATGAGATCTTTGGCATAACCGAGTATAACAAGGCGCTCGACAAGATTATCAAGTTGCGCAAAACAGCTGCTGAGGAGCTCAAAGTAATGGGTGAGTAACGACATGGCATTGGCATCACCTCAGCAATTTACTTATCCTTTTTCCAGAGGCCACCATGAAGCTATTGGAGCATTTAAAAAAGGAAATGGACGAAAAAACGTTGAATTTGCAGAGAGCTCAGCAAAAATGCGATGAAATTCAGAAGGATTGCGAAATGTGCGATGAGGAAGTGAAGCCAATTGATGCCCGATTGCAGGAAATACGGAACATCGAATACGAAATTGGCAAATACCAAGCGCAAAAAGTTGAAATGGACACCAAGTAAAATGCATTTAAATCAATTAGCTTAAACAAAATGTATTTCAAATCATTTTCTCTCTACAGGCACAAAAACTGTGTGGAACAAATTGCAAAGCTAAACAGGAACATCAAGACCCTATTCGCGGGTTCACTCATTGAATTGGAGCTGGAAATGCGCAGCTTCGGTCAACGCATGTCCGAGATGAGATCTCAACGCGCCGATGTCGAGGAGCAACTGGCTCAAAAGAAAAGATCACATGCAGAATTGCAAAAAACACTAGCCAAGCAGGACAAAGAGCGCTGTATGGCACAGCAGAAGCACAAGACCGAGCAGGAATACAAGCTGCAGCTGGCCGACCGCATAAATGCGCTATGCGAACAGCTACAAATACCTGTGACAGCTGCCGTGACCAGGCCAAGATCGATGAGCTGCGTACCGAGATAACCAAATCGGAACAGGGTATTATTACGCAGGAAAAGCAAAAGGCAGCCAGCGAACGCGAGAGCCAATCGCTGGATGTGACAATATCACAAATTGAGCACTCGATGCATCAGTTGAAAGTGCTGGAGAAGCAAATCGCCGATACGGATGAGAAGTTAGAGCGAACTACGCGAAACTTCAATCATCATCATCGATCATCGTCAACAAGAAGGCCAGCATAGCCGAGAAACAGGAGCGTTTCAAGAAACTCGACGAACAGCTGACATATCTCAGCTCCATAGCTAAGCTGAAGGCTGAGATTGACCTGAAAAACAAGGAGCTGGAGAAGAAGAACCAAGAAATACAACGTGTGCGCAGCAAGCACAGCGATAATTTGGGCAAATTCTTCAAGGAGCCCATTTCAAGCAATTATCGTCGCTCCATGCAGAATGCCTATAATAAGCTACGTCGCGAGATTCAGGAGCTAAACGAGAAGGCGAATGGCCAAAAGCTCGAGGAGCAATCGCATGAGATTAAGCGCAAGAATCTTATTGCCGACATTGCGCGCATGGAGAAGGAGTTGCAAGAGTTCGAGGAGCGAATTTACCAAAAGTGCCATGCCACGCCCTACGATGAGCTGCTGTTGCGCAGTAAGGCGGCCATATCCAAGCTGCAGCTGGAGCACGGTGCTTTAAAGTCCGCTGAGGCCATGTACAAGAAGTAACTAGACGAAAATCGATCAAAGTTCAAGTGTATTAACTATTATATCCCACAGGTATATACAAAAAATAGACGAGGAGCCCAGCTGCCCCTTATGTCATCACAATATGTCCGGCGATGAGGTGCGTATGTTGTCCAAAGTATATCTTGTGCCATTAACTCACAAATCTTCGCTTTGCACAGGCCTGTGATTTGACCACTGAGCTGACGGATGAGATACAAAAGCTGCCCGATAATATTACATGAGCTGAGAAGTCCTTGAAGGCAGACCAGTTAAAATACGAGAACTTGTTGCAAATCAAGCCAGCAATTGATAAGGTTAAAGAGCTAAAGGAAACATTGCCCAAAAAGAAGGAAGAGCTTAGAAAAATTGAGCAGCGTCTGGGAGAAATAGTTTCCGAATACGAGACGCTAATGGCACTGCTCGGTGAGCCTACGAGTAACATGGACTTGGCCAATTCCATGCTGGGCGATATGACGCTGCTGGACGAGGCGCTCAAGGAGTCGGTGCGCGTCAAAAAGGATGTGGATCAGCTCAAGGTGAGCACACTACTATATAGAATATCGAATGAACGAACTGTTTTAACTGTCAACTATTGCCCTCCAGCTTAAATTGCCGGAGAATTATGATGCCAGTGTATCCATGGAGGATTTGCAGGCGCAAAAAACTGAGGTGTCACAGGAACTAGAGGCTGAAACCAAGGAACTGGAGACAAATCAACAGACCTTTGAGAAGCAAATGGAGGCGCTAAATCGCTTGCGTGAATTTCGAAATGGGTAGCGTTCAATTACCAGAACCCTTTCAATATTAACTATATAAACAAATGATTTACTTGCTCACGTAGATTAAAGGATAAGCGCATAAAGCTGCAGGAGGGCGTGCAGAGCCTGCCGCAATTGAAGGATAGGCTGGATGAGCTCACCCGAACGCTGATCAAAATAACCACGGAAATAAGCGAGCTCAAAGCGAAGATTCAACCTCTTAAGCAGCGACTGAGCGCAGCTTTATCGGAGAAGGCGCGTCTCAAGGAAAGCGAACGTGTTAAGTTGACTCAATTGCAGAGTAAATACCAAGAGTACAAGAGTACCGATCAGGATATACAAAGGTGCGCAGCTAAGAGCTTAATCAAATTAATAATAAATCTAACATGCAAATCACACACAGATTAAAGAGACAGGCACAAGACTTTGCCAAGTTGGATCTAATGAATGTCATACAAAAATACGATTCGACTATAAATGCAGCCAAGGAAGAACTCAACAAATTGGTAATTTAATGCATAAAAACACACTTATATGTCACCACACATAGATTAAACTTTCAGGAGACAGATATCCATAAATTCAGTGAAAAACTAGAAACCATCAAAACCGAATGCCTCAATCAACAGAGTCTGGAGCGAAATCTCGAGGATAATCGCGAGTTGAAGCAGCTGCAGCTTAAGGAAAGCGAATTGAACGAAAATTGTCAAACGCTGTCCAAGCAGTTGGGCAATTTGGACTTTCGCACCGTTACGAAAGAGAAGCAAGAGCTGATGAAAAAGCGAGATCTCGCCTCGGTGCGACGTGGTGAGCTGCTTGGCCAGCAGGGAGAGATTAACAATCAGGTGGCCAAACTGGAAAGAGAGATCAGCGAACCCAAATACAAAGAGGCCATGAAGAATTATATGCGCGCCCAGTTTGAAGTGGCCGTCAAGCGTCGCGGCATCGATGATCTGGGCCAGCATCGTGTGGCTCTCGAATGGGCGCTGATTCAGTTCCATGCGGAGAAAATGAACAACATTAATAGCCTGATACGCGAATATTGGCGCATGATCTACAGGGGCAATGATATCGACTACATACAAATCAAGACGGACGATAAAAACAAAGATCAGTCTGCGGATCGGCGCAGGAACTACAACTATCGCGTGGTGCAGTCTAAGAATAATTCCGAGATCGAGATGCGCGGACGCTGCAGCGCCGGTCAACGTGTCCTCGGCTCACTCATCATCCGCATGGCCCTAGCGGAGCCATTTAGCAGCAACTGTGGCATGGTAGCCTTGCACGAACCGACAACCAATCTGGATCGGGACAACATAATATCGGTGTGCAACGCGCTCAATCGCATCGTTGAGAATCGTCATTCCCAATCGAATTTCATGTTAATTATAATCACCCACGATGAGAACTTCATCTCTTCTTTGGGCAAAATAAGCAGCTATCATCGTGTGGATCGCAACTCCGAGTGCAAATCTGTCATACAGAAAGTGCGCGTCGATGAGAAATAGTCACTATATACGTTTTTGTTAAGAATGAAAACATTATGCAAAAGATTCCTTAGCAACGTTTTATTGTCTAACAGTTATTACTCTTCTATTTCTAAACCACTAAGTATACAAACATTAAACTTGTTAAATATCCCAGTAAATATATTATGATATCTTGAATACGTACAAGTATATACTATTCTACTAGGATATAGATTGTATTTATATTCAATTGTCTGCGATTCGGTTTGTCAACTTTATTTCTAATTTTAATCAAATAATACGGTTCGGTTCATATTAAGAAGGTGAACTCCGTACCGAAACTTGGCTTTCACTGGAAAGTCACATTCAAAAACACCTTAAATTTAAATTTAATATTTTTTTACTCAATTTGAATTTACCAATAACAGTACATGGCGGGCGCAGGCATAAGCTGTCGCATATGGGGA
>SCDS01002054.1:0-15052 GCA_004149465.1 Drosophila nigromelanica
GGAGATTCCGGTGGTTGAGCTGAGTAGGCCTGCAACACTGAGCACGACGATGAACTGGAAGTTGCTGAAGCAGTTCTAACCAACGGCCCAACGTCTTCCTGTGCCAATGGGACTCCGGTTGTGGACACCTCGGCATCGGCTATGGGCGGGCTGATCTGCCTGATCTCGACAGCCGCTGCGACTGGCCGTGGCTTGGCTGTGCCAGTCAGACGCTACAGGCGCAGCATCAGCGTGCGCGTGACTGCCGAGTGCATGCTCAGCTTGCAGACGCACTCCACGCAAATGGCCCTCAGCGTCGTCTTGATAATGTCTGCCTGTTGGGTAAATCAAATGAGAAGGCGAACAGGCATTTCTTTCGTTCACACCACATACCGGCAGCTTCCAGTCGCGGCTTAGGCGTCGCTGCATTACGTTATTGGTCCTCAAGTCCAACAGGGCGGACGAAGAGGATTTGGAGTTGCCGCATATGGTGCACGCTTCGATGACGACTTCCGAGGCTGCGTCCAGTTGCGTTGTGGTTGCTAGTTTGCCGCTGTTGCTGCTTGACTCGGGCTCCGGGGCATCCTGCATTTTGCAGCAGGCATATGACGCAGTTGTGCACTTGTAAAGTTTTTATTAGAATTAATCTACATGTGTCCCGTTTTACCAGTTATGCTATGCTAACAGAGTTGCCAAACATCCGACACATTTGTTTATTTGCATTTTGTAAAATTTATTTCACCGTAGCAATTACATGAAAGTTTTCATTTTATACGCTTTAAATAAAAGCTGATAAGCATATCTCTTATTTAATTCTTTATTTGTTTTATATTTTGTGTCCGTCTAGTTTGGCTTATAGCAAATCCTGTCTTTTTCACGCTATCCAGCACTGCACGTTATCGATAGGCATATCACTGCCATCGCAAAGTGTGTACAAACATAATAAGTAATTAAACTGATTTAAAATGAATCTCGTTTCGGCGGCCAATGACTATTTATGTGAACTCGGCGGAGGGCGGCCATGTATTTCCGGATTGAGCCCTAGTATTTTCACAAATGGCGGACCAAGCCCCCAATCACTCGTTGAAATTTCCGGCAAGAAAAAAAGCGGCAAAACTCGCCTTCTATTACAGCTTATGGCCCATTGTCTAACTCGATGTGAGGTCATTTTGATTAATATAAGCCATAAGATCGATATCCAGGTGTTTGGTAAACTTGTGCAGGACGTGGTCAAAGATGCCAATCCGGAAGCGACACCCGAAAAATTGCAGGAAATGGTCGAAAAATGTATGGACTCATTTCAAATTATAAATTGCTTCTCATCTCAGCAATTTCGGATGGCGATAAAGGCTATAGATCATCACATTTTGATCGATAGTCGGAGGGTTAGCTTGGTGGCTGTCGACAGTCTATGCGAGTTCTATTGGTTTGAGTTGCCGCCAGACAGGCGCGTGCGCAAATACAAATACTACATGAGTTTTCTAAAACAATTAAATAAGATTTCTAAGAGGTTTCATGTTTGTTGTATGTACACAGTGGATACGAGCTTTATTAAAACTAGCTATCAGCGATCCACTGCGATAAACATAGATTATAAGTTACATTTAAATTACTTGATGAATGGCAGTCGTACGCTGAACCGGAAAACAATTGTTTTCAATGAAAGCGGTGTCCAATTTCAGGATCAAGATAAATAAACTAGTAATTAAAAAAAAAAAAAAATAATTTGCGCGGTTTTTTTTTTCATTTTAATCAGTGCTGTAAGAAATATCGAAAAACATTTTTTATATCCAGTGATGCTTTGGAAGTTGAGTCTGATAGTTAATCGACAATTCTCATACTCGGTGTCATCTCTGGTTTTTCTGTTCGACGCGACGAGAATACGTGCTAGTTTTTTTCAGCAACCCGATTTTAGTAAAATAAAGCAAACGCAAAATGGGCGTAAACGTTGTTCCAATTTCACCCGGCGATGGTAAGTGAATAAATTATGTATTGTTCGCTTATTTCATATTTTTTCATAACCTCATATTTGCGGCTATTTGATAAAAAAATATTTGTTCCTCTCATTTTATGTATGCATATATCTATCTCACTCGTATTCGTATTGCAGGCAGCACCTTTCCAAAGAATGGTCAAAAGGTCTCGGTGCATTACACGGGTACTTTGGATGACGGAACCAAGGTACGTACAATAGTTGTGAACGGCTGCACGACATATTGCATTCTCTTTCATTATCGTGCAGTTCGATTCCTCTCGGGACCGCAACAAGCCGTTCAAGTTCACCATTGGCAAGGGAGAGGTTATTCGTGGCTGGGACGAGGGCGTTGCTCAGCTGAGCGTTGGCCAGCGAGCTAAGCTGATCTGCTCGCCCGACTACGCCTACGGCAGCCGTGGCCACCCCGGTGTCATTCCCCCCAACGCTACCTTGACTTTCGACGTCGAGCTCCTCAAGGTCGAATAGGCGGTTGAGCGCAGCAAGAAGCCGAAGCGCAAGACTGTCTCTCTCTGTCTGTGTGTGATATACACATACCCAACACACGTACGCACACACACACTTCCAATACTGAGAACCTAGTGCGCTCCGGCGGCAGCGGCATCAGAAGCAACCAAACAAGAACAATCCAACAGCATTTTAATTCTATTCAAAAGAAAGCGACCGCTGTGGTCCATGCAATTAGACTTAATTAACAGCACAGATTATTGAAAAGGCAAACGCATTATCTACGCATTACAAATAAACATTTATTCAAGTGAAAATCTTTATCATGTATGGTTTTATTCACGCTTGCACACCGCGTCCATTATCTGGTCAATTAGCTCGTAGCGTTCGTGCTCGTACTTCTGCGCATGCTTCAGCCAGTGGCTGCGCACCCGCTTCCAGTGGGAAACGTTTGCGGCGAGCAGCTCCTCCTTGCTGGTCCCTTGCAGCTGTTCGCCTTGGCTGGGCTGCAGGCGAGGCGGGATTGGGGGCGTGTCTGTTTTTCGCGCCTGGGGCATCTGTTTGAGGACCTTCAGCTCGCCGCTCAGCAGTTTGGCCAGGATCTCTGCGGCGCGCGGCAGATAGGGTAGAGCGGCGTTTTATCCTTGTACTTGGACAGGTCCAGGCTGCGTTCGAACAAACGCATCACATACGATTCGCTGTGACCCTTCTGGACTACATTAGTACCTCCCTTCTTGTACAACGAGCGCTTGGCTTTGGAGCGCCCCGAAACAGTGGACAGGGAAGCTGTCGCCTCTGATGCTGTTGCTCCTGCTGCTGCTTCTGCTGCTGCTGTGGAGGAGGTGGAAGTCTTTAGTTCTGGCTGCAGCTTGGCATTGTACTGGGCGCGCTGTTGCTGCTTCTGCAGCAGAAGTTTCTTGGAGGGACGTCCTCGTATGGGCAGCTCGGATTCAATGTCGTCGTCTAGCTGAAGCATCGGTAGTGGAGCCTCTGCGTCATCTTTTGGCTCTTCCTTGCGGGATTCACGCAGCCGGAGTGACCCCTCGCCAGTCGCAGCCCCACGTTGTGATTTCTTTGGCGTCACTTTCATGCTGATCCCAATTAATTTTATTCAATTCTTTAAATTTTCAAATGTAAACACAGTGAATGTCAAAAATGTTGGTGATGGGCGATTGAAATGCCAATGGCCGACTGTCTACTTATCGACGCAGTTATTAATTCATCGAAATCTGTTATGTTGATGCTATTTATGCTGGGAAGTATAGTAATTTGCGGGCTGTTAAATTCAAATCGTTCCGTTCTTCTACCAAACCCTTACACAGCTAAGAGAAATTAATGTTATGCAATATTCACTTTGACTTTTGCATAAATATATATTTTTACAGAATAAATTGTAAAGGCAGCTGACCAGTGCATTGCTGTTAATAATAACAGTGCTGTAAATATTAATAACATCTTGTTGTTTTCTGCTCTCGTAGAGCAGCAGCAGCATTGACAGCAGTGGATGAGAGTTGCATTAGGTTCACTGGGCAGAACGGTTGTGTGTGCGGAGTGCGCTCGTGTTTGAAAAAGAAAACAAAAAGTTGATTGCAAATACTAGCATGGATTATTAACAAGTGATTTTTAAAAGTTTATTTGTGATTGGCAGTGCTGTAATTATTTATGTATCTATTTTCGTAAAGTGAAGTGAGAATTGAGTTATATAAAATCGCAAAACTGTAACTTCACATTTACAAAGTTGTGGGACGTGCTCCTGTTTGGAGAGAGACGCACGAACATGGGTCAAATCGTTGGATCCATGCAGAGCAATGTGGCGGAGGTGTTTGGCAGCCGGCGCAAGCGCAGACGCAGCACGGACTCCAATGCATCCCAAGAGGAGCGCGATCAGGCGCAAATCAATGCCAAATCGCCCAAAAAAAAGAAGCTGTTGACGACCACACAGTACATATACAAGGCGCTATTCAAGGAGCAGAAGAACTCGGATGTGGCTGTGATGGCACTGGACAAGGTGTGGCACCTACACAAGGTCTATCTCAGCCAGAGCCCCTACTTTTACAGTATGTTCAACGGATCGTGGAAGGAGGCGCAGCAAAATTTTGTACATATTAAAATACTCGACGACAGGATCAACACGGATAGCCTGGACGCAGTGTTTGGCTCCATGTACTCGGACGAGATCGAGATAGAGGCCAAAGATGTGATACCCGTACTGGCCACAGCGACACTCTTCCATTTGGACGGGATCATTGACAAGTGCGCCGAGGTGATGGTGGACAGCATCAATGCGGAAACGGCCATACAGTACTATGAGGCGGCCTGCCAGTACGGTGTGCTGGCCGTCAAGAAGTTCACGTTCCAGTGGTTCCAGATCAATCTACTCAGCATTTACAACAAGCATCCCAATCTGCTGCGGCACATCTCCATCGATCTGATGAGCCTGCTCACTGCCAGCCACGATCTGTACGTGATGCAAACAGAGTTCTCGCTGTACACCTTGCTGCGCACCTGGATGTTCCTGCAGCTGCATCCACACTACGATCCCGATGATCCTGTGCAGCGCGCAGAGGCGCAGAAGACACAGGAGCGGCTGGTGAACGCCGGCGTGGAGACGCACACACCCAGCGTCGATGTTGTGCAGTGGACGTACTTTGCCAGCCGTATGGAGGAACGCTCATTTTTGGCCACGCCCGAGGGGCAACCATATGTGCGAGTCTTCCAGAAGCTGCGCACCCAGTACCTGACCAATCACTACATGGATCTGAAGATCATATTCAATGACAACATCATTCCCAAAGAGTGGCTCTACAGGCACATTCACAGCCACTGGGACGCACTGCTGCGCATCGATCATGGCCAGGAGGATGGAAGTCCACAGCAGCTGGACGAGGAGCAGTTCTTTGAGAACTGCATGCGCTGTGGCCGTTTGCTGCTCGAGCCCGGCTACCAGAAGTGGCGCTGGACGGGCTTTAACTATGGAATGGATCTCATACTCATCATGGACTCGCGCCGGCTGAACATACGTCGCCACCATCGGCACGAGCACGAGCGCGTCCTCAGCCTGCAAACGAAGCGAAAGTTTATGATACGCACCACGGTCACATCGGTCAATGATCAGCGCCAGGCGGTGTTCACGCAGACGTCGGAGATAACCACGCTCAGCCTAGAGAAGAACGAGGAGGTGTCGCTGATGGTGCTCGACCCCAAGCTGGTGCATCCGCTGCTCATATCCATCAACATGCTGGTCGTGATGCCGCCAAACCAAAGCTTCAAAGAGATTGTCCCACAGAGCGAAGAGTCGACGCTCTCGGCTGCGGCCATACCCATCTCGGAGATTGGCGCCAGCTGCGAACGCTCCTTGACGCCGGCCAGCGCTGATGATTCCGCCGTGTGTGTTGGCGGCGACTCGGAGGCATCGTCACCGTCTTCACCATCCCTCGGCCTGAGACCGGCTGGACGCTTCAGCTGGCCGCGCAGCAATGCCGCCCTGACCAGCGATGGAGAAGCATTATGTCGCGATGTGGCGTGCTGAGCGCGTTGTCCCCAATCCCCCAGTTCCCCTTAGGCACAACCACCTTGTTCTGTTCAAGGACTCGCCACACGAGCCTCGTTTTATATAGTTGTACATTCGTTTCCAGTTGGCTACGACTACCGTGCTGTATATGTATATATATATACATACATATATGTATTTATATGGTATGCATAGTATACAATCTACTCCAACTAACTGACTATACGCCATAAATAATTGTACATTATCCTTTAGCGTCGTGCTTTATAGCGCACTTCTATATTTTTATATATCCTTTACATTATCTAGTAATTAATGTAAACTCTAATTTGTAACAGATCCAGTTAAGTTTATTGCACACTTTTTGTGCGCTCGGCACATCGGTGTTATATATTAATATATATACATATATATATTTTTGTTTTGATTTATGTATGTCAACTCACTAAGCGTAAAGCTAAGCACAACGCGGCAATCGAACTCAAAACGTATTCGAATTACAATTACTTGTCATAAAACAAAACAACTTATTAACGTCTCACTTAAGCCCAATGCATTTTAATTAACCTCACTAAATTATTATTAAATGTGTGAACTTTTTGAAAAAGGTGATCTTTTCTTTTATCTTAAATATGACTTCACCCCTAAAAACTTTTAACCCAATGTAGACAATATCTGCATTAACAGAGAGAAGAATCAAAGTAATAGATATATATGTTGTTACATATGCATAACATTTTTATTTATTTGTAACAATTAATTATTTAGCGCGTGCGACAACGAAAATTTCATTTAAAATTGACCCGGTTAAATCCTTTAATACCCTGCCCATAATATACAAACAATTTAGTAAATACATTCTATGGATAAACGTAATAATCGCATCGTATGTTCCAGTATCAAGGTTACAGCAAATAATTAACGTTTCAATAGATATTTAATAGTAAAACAGCTCTGGAAACTTTGTCTCATAGACGGGCTTCTCACTGTTCGTCTGCAGCTGGGCTGTCTTGTTGTCGGTCTGGGTTATTTGCCGTTCCACTGCCAGCGAGTTGAAGAGCTCATTCAAACGGTTTTGGATGAGATCGTGCTGGAAATAGAGCTAGCATTAGGTATTGGATTTATCACAGAATTGGATGCTTGTACCTTCGGTTCGGTGCGTCGCATTAAATCGTCGAACTCGCCCTCGCGGAAGGTGCGCACAATTTGCATTTGTCGTTCGCGCTGCTCGCGCTTTGCCGCCTCCGTCGGCTCGGCCAGGGCGCGCTTCATTGCATCAAAGTTGAACTCCGGCGATAGGATTTTCTTGCAGACGCCCGGTGAGCTGTTCACGCTGTCCACATCGCCATTGTAGACGGTCAGATCGGCGGAGCTGTTGCGCTGCGTCAAATGTGTGCTAACCGATTCCACCCAGGAATGTCGATGGCCCGGATTGTCGGCCTGGTTAAGCATATACGGTGCACCCGTATTTAGCCGCTGTGCGTCCATGCCCGCATTCTGCATGCACTCGCCCAGCGCCAGCTTGTCGATGGCCAGATGTGGCAAGGACAGGTTCAGGTTCTTTGTGCCCACCTTTTTCGGCTCCAACAAAGGCGGCAAATAGTAGGCAGCCTCTTCGCGGCGCGCCTCAATGATCTTCTGCGCGTATTCCAGCAGATTGTTGATGCCGCTGACGCGCGAGATGAGCACCAGCAGAGCAATCGAAATGGCGTGCAAATTGCATCTGTGCGCGGCTCCCAAGGTCTCCACAGTGCTGGCCACTTGCTGTATGCTGCGGGCATCGATTGAAACAGAGATTAATGTCAACCCCAGTCCGATATAGCAAATTCTTACCCCAATATGAACAGCAAAAACTCCTGCACCGTCTCGCTGCAGGACATCTCCACAATGAGCAGCGCAGCCGTATTATAGCTGGACGAGAGTGCGTCGACGCGATCCGACAGCGCCATGCTATCGATGAGCGCCTGCATGATGTTTGCGCCGTATTTGTGCGTGAAAATGATGTCAGAACGCGACGGCGGCTCCTGGGACAGAGCCGGATACGGCTTGACGCTCACGCTGCTGAGCACCTTCTCGTTCTGGTGGCGATCCAGCAGCGCCTGAAAGATCTGCATGACAATCATGCGCGTGGGATCGTGCGGCGCACGCGCCATTCGCAGCAGCGGCTGCAGGAACGAGGCGGGAAAGGCCTTCTCGAACGAGACCGTACTGTATTGGTTGCCCACCTTGAGCAGCGATTTCAGCAAGATGTTTTGCAGCATCTGGTCACTCTTGCTCTTTTTGGACAGATCGGGCACCGTGTTCATAATGAACAGCATGATCTCAATCTTCTGGTAGTCCGGATGATGGTTGGCGAACTCGCCGAGCGCATTGATGAGCGCCTCCTGGTACTGCGACTCCTCGGGTGTTATTTCGGTGGTGGTGCTGACGCTTGTGCGCAGGTGGGTCAGCAGATTGTTGATGATATCCAGCGCAGACGGCCCCACGCTCTCCCCCGCCGCAATGGCAATGATCTTGGACAGCACCACCGCCAGCGAGGTGCGCGTCTTGGGCGACGACTTGAAGTTGCAGTCCAAGTGCTGCATGAGCGTCTCCACCACCGTGTACGAGTACTGCGGCTGAATGGATATCATCACTATCCGGAATGTGTGTATGGCAAAGGTGTTGGGCACCCAGAGCTCGTGACGATCTAAATGGCTGTGGGAGGGATAGGGCAACGGTTATTTACGGGTCGATTGGCCGGAACTCGACGGGCGATATTTACGTCAGCAGAGGCTTCAGCACGCTGCGAATGTGTCCAAATGAGGCACGTCCCACCAGCTCGCGTAGTACCTCCTCGGCCAGCACCGGCGGCGTCACATTGGTGGCATCCTCGACGGGCGTAAGATCGCCGGACTGCGGCGAATTGTGTTCGTGGGAAAAATACAGATTAATATTGATATTTGCTACTCGCTGAAGGTAGAACAGGTAATAGCTAGAGGAAGATTTCTTAGCATATACAGTGAAAGCACCCTCGAGCGAACACCAGCAGTTGCAGAGGAGTGTTGTCTATTTATAAATATATCGAAAATATAATCAAACTACACGAAAATATGCTGTAAAGATGTGTTTACATATACCATAAAAAAATGGACAGTACAAAACTTGTGTATTTTGGCTCAAAAGGAACGAAAATTGTCGACTGCTTTGCGATTTATAGCTGGCAACTGAAAGTGTACAAATAGTTATTGCGATTGGAAAACTGATTTGTGTGCTGTAGAGATAGGTTTTGTGCAAAGAGTTTGGAACTTAAGATGTTCGCCCAAGGGAGCGAGTCCGTTCACAGAGCTTTCACTGTACACATATACAAATACAGATACATATAGAGCTAGACATTATACTTATAGAATCGGTGGAAATGCAAATTTAAATGTTCAATTACCGCCAGTAAATTTTTCTTCACAAACATAACGTTAACACAAAACTTTGTGTTGGTTGTTGTGTTGTTTGTGTGTTTGATTGGGTTTGCATTAAACAGAATATACGAAAACAACGAAAACAACAAAATTAGTTGATGTTTTTCAAGCGCTGCAGCTCGTGTTGGCCAATTTCAAAATGAATATACGTCAAGTGTGGCCGTTGGCCCAGCATGGCCGGCTAGGACTCACCTGCATGTTGAACAGCAGCGAAGGCACAATTTTCTCCATGTGTTGTGCCAGACGGAGGCTGTCGCGCAGATCCTGACTGTCGCTGTGGCACATGGACGAGAACTTCGAGATGAAGAAGTCGTAGCGCCGATGATAGGAGGGCGTGTCCTCATTAATATTGGCAAACTTTACAAACTGCGATCAAAATGATAAGCAACTGAATTAAATTTGCAACAAGGCTGTGGCCAAGGCGATTCCTACCGAGTTGGTTGCCATTATTTTTAAATTCGGATTCGAGTCCTCGAGCAGTTTTTGCACCATGCGCAAAAACGATTCCACAAACAAATTGAGCGTTGTCTGGGCATGGCAGGCCTGCAGCAGCAGATCCATTGCCTCCATGGCGATCTCGGCCAGCCTGCGAAAGGGTTTGATAATCAGTATATAATAATCACAGGCGCAACAAATAGCAACTCACTTGTAACGCTTGCGATTGATATCCTTGGTGGCCTTCTGGTAGAGGTACTCCCCAATGCGATCCAGCTTGTCCGGTGAGCTGAGCGAATAGAACGTCAGCTTCTCCATGTTGGACTTGACGAGGCCGTCCTCGGGATTCACGGGAAAGATGTTGTCCACCAGGCGCTTGTAGCGCGGCCGCAATGCCGAGCAGCAGCCGCAGCAACCTAGAAAAGCGCGTGGAAAGGCACAGCTCTTAGATGGATTGGGCAGACAAGCGTGTACACAGCGGTAGCTGAACATGACGACATCGACGCTGCGTCCGCTGCGTCTGCTGCATTGCATTCGCCAGTTGTTTGTTTTCCAATTAGCGAAAAGCGACTGTGCCCAGTGGCAGCCGGTTGCCTTTCAGTGTTTCGTGTGGGTTTCGTGGGTGCGACGGCCATTTTTGCCCCCAAGTCGTTAGCAGCTTTATCTTATCGCCTTAATCGTTTCTAATGCTCTTTAGAGAATTGACCTGCGTTGCGTGATATGAGCGAATATGCGTGCGTCTGTGTGCCGCATTCTCTTTTGTGGCACATCTTTGTGTATCAAGCAGAAAACAACAACAACAACAAAAAAACAATTCCTTACGCTCGTCACCTTTTTTAATCGATTCAATTCGCTGCGAGGTCGAGGTCACGATTTGTCGTTTTGCTTTTTTCACCCCAATGACTCACCCGACATGCTGCTATTCACCAGTCGTTGCCTTTACTTATTTATTATTTTATCGCGGCGTTTGATAATAAAACGCTGCGATAAAACTATGCTGCCGTTGTAAAATTTGTGTGCTCGACTATTGTTTTTTTTTCTTCTCTTCTTATTTACATGGATCTGGCAACACATTTAATGCTCGCTGTGAAGTTGGCTGCGCTAAGGTGTTGCGCTCTTAACAGCACTGCTCCTCACGGTTTACAGTTCGTTTGATTTTGGCGCGTGTAAAATGCAGCTCAGAGCGTTGATTTTTAATAAATTATCTGCTTTATTCTGATAATACTTACAACTCGGATCTGTACATTTAAGTACAAAGCTATCGAAGAACTCCGGCAGCTCTGGTGGCTCAAAACAGCAGCGTATTAATGCCATTTTAAAATGCTAATCCTAAAACCGCAGCAGATACGGGCGTACATACATTTGTGCGTGCGTGTGTGTGTGTGTGTAGTGATTCCTCCTCGGCTAAAATCAGCTGTTGACACGTAACGGGAAGAGAGCTTTCGTGGTTAAATTCCCCACCACTTGCACTTCAAGCTCTTGTTGCTATTTAAAGTACGTACATATATATGCGTATATATATACATATATGTATATACATAGGTTATGCACGTGTGTTGTTATATCTACATATATATTATTGATGGGAAGAGGATGACCCGCTGACATTCATATAAGACAATCAAATTGACTGCGATTGCAGTTAAAAATTAACTTAGCTAACATATCATTATTGTTTTCAATAATTTTACATTATTTTCACATTTTGTTTTCGCATAATTCATATTTTTAATAAGTTAGTCAATTTTTTGATTTTTGATTTGCTTTCACTTTTAAGCGTCCTTGGTCGAAACTACGGCAAAAGGGCACAAACTTTACTGCTGAGAAAAGAAAAAGTACTGAATGTGAAAAGTTTACATCAAAAATATTTGCACAAAAAAGCTGCGCTTTTACACTTGTCAGGCTTCGCTACAGCGAGAGCTTTCGTTAGGCATAATTTCATGTGAAAAAGCTCAAGGGATTGCTCAAGTTTCTTTTCAAATTCCATTCATAAGCTGTCACAGTGTGGGGAAAGGGCCTTCACCTGCTGCCCGTGGTACCGTTAGACCCAACACTCCAGCAGGAATGTTAACGCGAGCCGAGTACTTGGTGCTGTCATCTCGGCCATCGCAGTTGTATCAAAAAGCGTTGGCGCCGACAAAAAGTAGAAATGAAGGAAAAGATATGGCGAATGCTTCACATGACAGTTTTCGTGCGTTGACAACTTTATTAAAGTTAAATGGGCTCCTTTTGGCAGTGAGGAGAGAGCGAGAGAGCGAGAGTGAGGGGGAAGGGGAAGGGGAAAGGGAGGTTGCCCACTTGGCGTGGACGTGGGACGACAACAGCTTGGTGCTTTATAGTTTCTTGACCGTTGAAGACGATGACGATCGTTGATATATTTTGCGTATTTCAGAGTTTTTGATTAATTACTGTGATATTCAAATTCAAGTGTGTGGAAATATTTGCGTGAATTATTATTTTATTTCGATTGTTGTTTGACCTGTCGTTGTTGTTGTTGTTGTTATTATTGCCCAGTGGAACTGCTACCTGCTGAACTGCCTACACGATTTGCTTTGTTTATGACACTTGCCAGAATAGTTTCAGCTGCCATCGGGGATTAGCGTTTTTTTTTTCTTTTTTCTTCATAACTAACGTATCTACAAGACGAATTAATTAGTGAAGCGACCAGCGAACACAGTAACGACTACTGATGGAACAGTCCGACGGCGATTATAACTAGCCAATATCGTGATTGATGAGCTGTGGGGTGTGGTGGTGGCCGTGGTGTTTTGCTGTCTGGGAGGTTGGGTTACTGTTTGTTTTTGTTAGGCAGCGACTCGTGCTGTCAGTGCCCAGTAGAATTTCCATATTTTTCCAGGCTATACGAAATATCTTAACGAAGATACAACCAAGCAACTATCTGAAGAATGTTTGGGCGAGCTGGTTTCACTTGTTTACATCGTCGCCATCATCAACTGAGACCAGATGCTGGGTCCAACAACTTGCCTTAGAATAAAATCAAATCAAAGACTCTGCCTACAAGTAGACTCTGCCTACAGAGAGAGAGAGAGAGAGAGAGAGAGAGAGCATGTCAGTGAGCGTTAGAAAAGCCGGCTACCTGTTGTCGGCTGCTCGTGTCCATGGTGAAATTTCACAATGTGGTCTCATGGAAGCGAGCGCTCTCAAATGTCAGTGGTAAAATAATTGTCGTCGTGAGCGGTCGATGGACACAAGCCGCTGTAGCTCAGCTTTGCTTAGATACACTTTGTATAAAATAATGCAATTTATTTTACTAACTTGCCTCAATTTAATGTATTTTATTTTTAATATACTTAACTGATATATTTAAATTAAATGTTTATTTATTTAAATTGCAAATGTATAACAATAGCCATACGCAATAGATGTTAAGACACGCAGTCTCAAGCCTCTGTGCTCTCTCTCAAAAAAAAAGTTTTTTTTTTTTTGAAATCCAACAAATTATCTTGCTCTCTTTGTCTCCCTGCCTCTCGCTCACGCATTCGCATTAACTGGTTGCTCTAACCACCTTGTAACATTTCACCATGCTTGGGCTTAGCTCATTAAGCTCTCCAAACAGCGACGAGCTTTGCGCCGCTCACGAACAGAGTTCCAGCACGAGCTGTCGATCGTGCCAGCTTCAACTTTAGTCGGCTTTTAGACGTGACGGTGTTCACCTGGCTGAACCCCAAGCGGCGTCCGTTCTTGTGTGCCTGTGTGTTAGTGTGTGTTAGTTCGATATTAAAATTTACAGCGATAAATATACGATATACGAACTGGTCAGCGCCGAGCCCAGCTGCCTAACCACCCCAACCCCACCGCTGCTTGTATCGCAAGGTACAGCAGTGCAATTAGGAAACCAATTGGAAGCACATTGCGTCTCTTTTTTTTTATCTTTTTTTTTAATGCTTCTCTCCCTCTATTGCGATTCATTTGCGATCAATCGCCAACGACCATCGGCACGTCCATTCAACTGCACTCAACCCACACAAAACAAAAAATAGAAAAAAACAAAATTAGAAAAAACAAACGACTTTATGCGCAGTGCAAAAAGCTAAATAAAAAATAAAAAATACGGCACAAATCGTGATAAAGTTTTGCTTAAATTGTGAAAACGATTTTTGGGAATTTTTTTTTTTTTTTTTTCATACACAAAACATTTAACAACGACTGCATGCGTGTGTGCACATCTGTATGTGTATGTGTGTGTGACTAATTAAAATTTGATGTGCATTTGCGAATCGTCGAACGATTTAACAAAAGAAATCTGAAAATCGAACTACACTTGGCTCAGCAAGTGTAACATTCTGAATGTGCATAACAAGTTGTTGATTCAACGACAGCAACAATAATAGCGACAACAACAATACAAGCAACAACAACAAGCATTGTAATTAGAACTGCGCAAATTAGCAGCTGTTAGCTGAACAGAATTGTAAATAATAGTGTGACAAGTATTTAAAATGGACTAATAGAGCTATAGAGCGATCCCAATGAAACTACAGTAGAGCTACCCTAAACATACCAACTAATGCAGTTGAATCTTTGACTCTATAACACTTTTACCCCAATAACCAATAAAGTAATTTTCTATCAAAAAATAAACACAAACTAAATCTAAAATATATACTAAATATAATAAAAAAAAAACGCACTAAAAACGAGAGATTTTTTAAGGTTCTTCACTTGTCTTGAATAATTCAAACTGGTTGATGTAAAAGTGTTAGCCATATCTAAGCTTCGATCTCGGGCTGAATATCGCTTTTATGGCCCTAGAATAATATTAAAGCTGTTCCAGTTACACAGATACACAAGTGTCAGAGTGTGTGTGTGTGTAAGTTTGTGTGGGCGTTGTGTATATAGAGACAACCAACGCATTGTTGAGTAGAGACATATTTGTGAGTCATTTGGCACTTGGGAGTTTTTAAATAGCACAACGATCTAATGATTAGAACCGATAAACTCATCTGTTAACCTTTGGGCCATTTTGCTATTAATGTAATGTAATGTAAAAGTAATGTTCGGGTTCAAAGAGTGCGCGAATTGGCAATCAAATATATTTTGCGACTTTCTTTCATTTACCATAATTTGGCACATTAATAAGACGAATATGCGACCTCTATAGGAACGAACTCCGGCGGATCTAAAAGTTTTTGTGCTCACCGATCGGCGAGTGCTTTGAATTTGGATGCAAATTAATAACCAATTATAATGTTCATAAAAGCTCCAATGCTC
>SCDS01002058.1:0-14102 GCA_004149465.1 Drosophila nigromelanica
AGAAACGGGCGAGAAAACAAAGTCCACCCCCGGCCCAGGGGCCCCAGTGCGTTATCAGCGTTCCCCCCTCCCCCTCCCCCTCATGCCCTTTTACTCAGAAAAACCGTTACAGATTGTTGTAATACTTATGATAATATTGGCTTTAAGCTCGCTGGCTCCATTAAATAACATAACTTAATGCACAAAGCCAATTAATGGCATACTTATAGCCGTATGGGTTACCATTTGTTTAAGTCTAATGATCAGCTAGTTTATTGGATTGATATGGTTCATAAATATATAACACACAGATTTCTCTATGAGTTTGTAGAGCTGAGCATTGTCTAAACGTTCGATCCATGATTTCAATACAATTAGGCAAATGCCGGCGTTTTATTTTCCAGCAATATGTGTGTCATGTCTATATGCATATATCATCTGGAATAATTACAGGAAGCTGCGTACCAAGATTTATACGATTTATATTTAGCTGAGCATATGCTCATCAAAATAACCATGTCGTCTTTTTTATTTTTATATCTGATTATCTGCATATCTAGGCATATTCTAGTTTCTGCTAGTTGATTAGGGCTGCCTGTTTTTGGCCTGTTAAACAGATTTTTAGCCAACTTCCGCAAAACTCTCTACTTAACAAGTAGCGCCATCTAAGAGTCGCTAGTTCTTCTTTTAAAATACATAAATTTAAATTTAACGCACACAATAAGCACTCTTAGATGGCGCCACTTATCTGTTCACATTGTTTCATTGAATGCCTCACAGCAATTACAACAGAGGGCGCCAGGCTATCCAAACCTGTGGTGAATATAAGCAAATGGTGAAATTATAGCCAATATTTAAACATGTTTCCATCAAACTTCATGTTAGCTGACTGCATTTTGAATTGCGCTGAATGTTTGTAGTCTTATGTAAATTAATATTTTCTTTTGCTCCTGCCAGATATACCTAGTGAAACAAAGGGGTAATAGCTATTTTGTTTAATTTTTTATTATTAAAAATTTGTTATATTGCCTTTTCCATTGCTCATTTTGCCTGTGACCAACATCATTAATCGCTGTAATTTTGCTGGTCGTTTTGGTATTTTTTTTAAATATTTTCTTTTATTCAATTTGTTCGTATTTGTTCTATTGCTTATTTAATTTTCATAGACAAATAGCACTATGCAACAGGTTTTTAATTCTTTAACAGAGAACCAGACAAATCCAATTTTTTTTAAATTATTTTTGTTAAATAAAAATAATAAAAGAAAACCATGAGTTTTGAATGGTATGAAAGTTTGCTGCATAGTGTAATTGCAAGGATTGGTAAGTATTGTAATTGTTTTCGCTGCACTGTTGTTGGTGAAAAGGAAACATAATTATATTGTTCGTTTTGTATGCGTGTGTATTAAATATACAAAATAAATATATACAAAGTGTAGTACAATAAAATTAAAAACAAATAATATACAATGTCGAAAGAAAAAAAATATAGTTATAGAACTGAGCTTAAAACATAAATAACAAATAAGTACAAAACAAATATGGATTAACAATCAATTAAATAAATTTACATATTGCATTTGGGCAAGCGCAGATACGCCTGCAACTTCTTAACTAATTAAATACATAATAATTAATTTTTTAATTATTAATTACCATCAACATATTTTCAGTTGTTTACATTGCTCTATTATGACATACTTTCATGCATATTTTCGTTACATTTCATTTCGTTTTATTTTTTGTTTTATTTTATTTTTCTTTTTATATTTTGTTTTTGTGGTTTTTTGGGTTTGCCAAAACACTGAACTCTGGGCACGATTTTGAGAGCGTTGATGCCCAACAAACAAAACACGGGAGCTACGGCTCTAACAGACACTACAGATATGCCCAAAAATTTGTGGCCTCTTCGTGCGTGAGTCTCTAATGAAGAACATTTGGGTATTTGCACCTTCTAACAAGACAAAAAACAAAAAAATTATATATATATATCAACTTTGGATTGAAAGCGACAAATATTTGAGCAATTTATGAGTATTTGTTTCAGTGTCAGACCATAAATTTGCCAAGGGTTTCATTTTGTTTATATTTGGTTTTGGAATCGTTCCATGTATTAATACATACGCCTAATTTTTCTTTTTACACATCGGTTTTTAAATGCAACATAACCGAACATATGTTAACACAAGTTGCATATCGATTGCTTATCGATTTGCTATCGATTTTCGTTGTATCGTTTCGAGCACTTGAGCAAATTTACAGTTTAACATTACGAATTGTAGCCATTACGCAAAAGAAAATATGATCAATCATAAAATTTTGTTTGGAAAACATCTTACACAATACGTATACACATAGCTTATAATAACAGATCTCACGATTATTACATATCATTTATAATTGGGGGAAAAAATCACAGCTAAAAGGCAAGCATTTAAAGTTTTACACAGAATTCCAGAAAATAGAATTCAACGCGCTCGTAAAATGCATCGTGCACAAAGTTTCGAGCTGGCTGTGTTCATTGTTATTGTTATTATTATTATATGTTATCTATTATCAATTATAGTTATGCATAATTATATACATCTGTTTGTCTGTTGTTGTTGCTATTGCTGTTGTTCTTATTGTTGGTGTTCTTGTTTTACTTGACTACGCATAATCATATCAATTTATATATGTTTTGAGTTTTTTGTTTTTGTTTTGCTTTTACTTTTCATTAATTAGTTAATATTTATAGTATAGCACCGAGTACAAAAAATGATCAATAAACAGAGTTTCGAATTTCTTCATTTTGTTTCTTTTGTCAACAATTCGCATTTACTTAATTGCTGCTGTTTTTTTTTTTTTTTGTCGTTCTTCTATTCATTCCTATAAAGTTTTTAAATGCCTTTGCTCTTGCTTTGCTTAACTTTTGTTTTGTTAAATTCTACTACTTATATAATGTAATAATTTCTGTTGCTTTCGCTTTCCTTTCTTTCAATTTCTTTGTTGTCATAATACGCCTTGCATCATTTTACATAGAGCCATCGCCAGATATCTGTTCAAAAATGCCAAAAAATAATTCTATTTAGTTACAAACAACATAGTTAAGTCTCTCAAGCTGTCCACTCACCTGCGAGTGCGAACTGTCGCTCTCCACCTGCTCGGAGTAGCAATGCTTATAGTTAAGATAGTCTAAAAGTCTTCTTGGTAATGGCAATGTCTGTATTAGATCCTTTCGTATAACCGCCTTTAGTATAACAAATCTGTAAGCAAGGCCCAAGAGTCAGACAAGAGGCCAAATAGAGGTCAAGAATTTGTTGACTCACCTGCACATATGTTGCAAGCTTTGTACATGCTTAAATCTAGATACTGGATTGGTTAATTGCACGCGCATTGGTCCATGTTCCGGCCGACGATGCAGAAAGAACAAATATCTGTCGATTATATGGACAATAATTTTCGATAATTGAGGTAGTTTGTTTTGCTTGATTTATATAACGCACCTGCCGCTGCGCGAATGCTCGACTGCCTTCTCAATGAACTCGGTTATAGTTTGGGATTTGAACTTGGCATACGAACCAAACGAGAATGTGCCTGAAATTAAGCGCAAAAGAGAGGGAGACATAAAATGAGGCAAAGTAAGAGATATAGAGAGAAAGCGGGATAAGATAATTAATAATTAAAAATGTATGCATAATTGTATTATTTTAACTATCTATATAAATTATTTACCCTTATGACTTAATGACTATTTAAAAATATAAAATAAAATTTCGAAATCAACTAGTAAATTTAACAGGTAAACATTTCAGAATTAACAAGTCACAATTAATCAGATTTAATAACAATTTCTTGTTTGATAAATTATATGTTACACCCATTAAACACATTAATCACATATCTTTACAATGTTTGTAAAATATTATTTAACACTTATTTTTTTTAAACTCGTTTCTGTGCTTACCCTGATCCTGTTCGATACGCACATGGCGTACGCAGTTGTTTAGCTTGAAGCTCAACGAGAATATATAATGATCATCGGAGCTGTCGCGCACTATGAACGAGCCATCCGGCTCGTTGGAAAGCACCTTCTCGGCGGCTTCGCTGGACAATGGACCCCAATACCAGCCATACTGTAAAAAAGCAAACGAATTAATCGCTAATAACGAGAAGCAAATAATGAATAATGAATAATGAGTAGAGAGTAACGAGTAGCGTGTTGTAAATCATAAGTAGACAGTAACTAGAAGCAACCAACAGCAATGGAAAGATTGTTGTTTATTGCAAGTAATGAGAAGCGAGTAACGAGTAGCCAGTAAAATAGGTTTTCGTAATAAGCAAGTAGAATGTACTTAGTAAGTAGCAAGTAATGTGGTAAAAAGTAACGAGTAAACTGTAACAAGTATAACGAGTAGCGAGCACCAAAGACCGAGTAGCTGGTAGTTAGTAACGAGTGGCGAGTAACAAATCACGATTAATGAGTTGAAACTTACGTCTTTGACTTTCTCAATACTTGAGGTAAACTGCAGCGCACGCGGCTCTTGCGCAGCGGCGTTCTTCTTTTGCTCCTCCGGCTCCGTTTCGGCGGCATCAATGGCATAAGCTGGAGTTGATTGAAATATGTTTGAGTACAGTTTTCTTTGACATTTAGCTGGCCATCCACGATGTACTCACCCTTTTTTGGCAATGGCGGCAGCGCACGCGACTGAAACTTCTTACGCAGATCTGCGTTCGGCTCGCTGCGATTGAGGCAATTGTTGGCCTCCTCCGCATCCGTTGCATTCACCGTTGCGTTTAAAGCCGGCGCCGTGGTTGCCGCCGTGCCGGCATTGGCAGCACCAGCGTTCGCCGTGCCAGCTGCTGTTGTCGCTGCCGCTGCTGCAGCGGCCGCTGCATTAGCGCGACAGCGACTGTGATTGCTACGGCGAAAGCGGAAGATGCTGCAGAACTTTTGCTTGAGATTTAGCGAGAATTGTGACTTCTTCTCCGTGTGCAGCAGATGCTTGTTGTTGTTGGGCAGCTGTTGCTCGCCCAGCAGCTTGTCGGATGAGGTGGGCAGCTGTGTGGTGCTGGTGGTGGTGGTGCTGTTAGTGGTCGCATTGGCTGCGCCTGAGCCGGCGCCGGCGACAGCGGCTGCAGGTTGTTGTTGCTGTGCATAGTGGCTGCTATTGTTGTTGTTGTTGTTGTTATTGTTAAGCTTATCATTATCGATATTATGTTTGTTCTGTTTGCTCAGATATTTGGCGGTGCTGTCACCACTGCCAGCACCACCTCCGCCGGAGGCGGCACCCGCCCGACTGTTGCCCATGCTGCTGCGTGTGCGCGCCGTCGTCGTGGTTGTGTTTGTGGTATTGGTGGTATTCGTGGAGACGCTCCAGATGGTCTCATTGCTCGACTTGACGCCCAGCGCTTTGCCGCCAGCTGCCGTTGT
The DNA here is from genome assembly GCA_004149465.1 of Drosophila nigromelanica. Taxonomy (NCBI): domain Eukaryota; kingdom Metazoa; phylum Arthropoda; class Insecta; order Diptera; family Drosophilidae; genus Drosophila; species Drosophila nigromelanica. The sequence continues at coordinate 5,392 of SCDS01002058.1, forward strand.
GCTTAGCACCTTGTTGTTGCCACTGCCAGCGCCCGCTCCCGCTCCGGCGCCCGCACTCCACGACGATTTGCCCGCGTCCGAGTAGAGCGTGTGATAGAACTGCTTGACCTCGTCCAGTGTCATGTGTAGCGGCTCCGTTTCGCTTTGCACCACCGGCGTGCGGTATTTGCCATGCTTGCTCGACTTGTCGCCGCCATCGTCGCTGGTCTCCGCCGCCGCGGCGCCCGCTGCATAGCGCTGCTTGCGCTTGTTCCGTTTATTGCGCCTGCTGGCCGCCTTGTGATAGGCCGCCGGCTGCTTGTTGGCCACACTTTGCTGCTGCTGCGACTGTTGTTCCAGCTGCTGCTGCTGCTGCTGCTCCAGCTGCTGCTTCTCCAGCTGCTGTTCGATCATGTCGACGGGAAAGGCATAAATGTCCGAATCGATGGGCACATTATAAAAATCGGAGATTTCGCGCGTGAAGAGCGCATCGTGGGACATCGCTTGCGTTATAAATATGGAATCATCCGGCTTGTTCGCCGACGACACATTCAGCGAATTGTGCGAGCTGCTCAAACGGCTGTTTAGCGAGTTGCGCGAATTGGGCCGCTGTCCGTACTGATAGTGACCATGGTGCTGATGGGGGCCGTGATGATGATGATGGTGATAATGGTGCGCATGATGGGCATGATAATGACAGTGGCTCGTATGGCCCAACGGGCTGTAGAGCAACTGACGCCGCTGCAGGCTGCTATTGTCCTGCGGCTGCATCGCCGGCTGCCTGCCGCGCCCACCATAATACAGATCGTAGTCGTGTATCTCGGAGAGGCCGGCGCTGTTGAAGCGCTGCTGTGCCGCCGCCGCCTTGGCACTGGCAATGCTATCCTGTTCCGTGGGTATCGCCTTGAAGTAGCGCGTATGATCTTGATAGTAGGGGCACAACGTCTGCTTGATCTTTCTTATTGAGACGGGCGGCGGCGGCGATGGCAGCGTTGGCGAACAGCTGCTCTGTTCGGAGGCAGCCTCATCGTCCTCATCATCATCGTCCTCGTCCAGCAGATCGATGCTGTTGCCCAGCGAGCTGCTTATGATATTATTGGGCTCGTCGTATATGTTATCCGTGTGGCTGTTCAGTATCGAATCGCTCGAATAGAGATGCTTATTGATGGCGTACGACTCCTTGAGGGTGCGCTCCTGGGCGCACAGCACGGCGCACGCTGCGCTCGGCTGTGTGCTGACTACAACGGCGGCGGCATCGCTGTTCGTTAGCTTGCCGCTGGTCTCCGGCGACGGCTTGGCCAGCATCATCCTTGAGATGCTCGAACGATGACTGCGATGAGGTCCAGCGGCGCAGGCTGTTCACAATGTTCTTAGAGATGGAGCGCACGAGGGTCGTTTGTGGCGAGTCCTGGAACTCGGGCGGCGGATCAATCGGTGCCAGCGGCCCCTTTTTCAGCGTATTAAAATTTTCCGCACTCATGCCGCCCTCCGAACAGTTGTCCAGCGAATCAAACTGTGACACCTCGCCGTCGCTCTCAACCATCTGCAGCGCAAGAACGTAAAAGATTGGTTTAGAGACGGACGCAATAAAGCGTTGTGAATGGAAGGACTCACCTCGATCTCAAACTTGCACATGCCAATGCGATAGGAATCGCCGCTGGATATGGAGCTGTTGGTGGTCAACGGGACCCCGCTGTCATCGCTCAGCGATGCGGCCGCGTTCAGCTCGATGCTGTTGGCGCTGACCAGTTCGTGGTCGCGCGGCGTCGCGGGCGGTGGCATCATGCTGCTAAAGCTGTCGCTGCTGCAAATGCTAACGGTCACTCCGGTGGTGCAGTTGCTGTTACTGTTGCCATTGCACAGTTGATTCTGATTGAGGCTCTGGTTCGGGTTGCCATTCGAGTTGTTGCACTCCTTAAGCTTAATGGACGATTCCATGTTCTGTGTGTGTGTGAGTGTGTGGGTGTGTGAAAGCGCGTGTGTGTGTGCTGCAGGATGGAAACAGGAAACGGACACAAAATTAATTAATTAATTGATTGATTGATCGCCTAGCTACAAAGCGATCCTTTGTATTCCAGTTCCGAGCTAAACCTTTAGAAAAACCAACTATTTTCCGGTGGGGTTCAGTTCAACAATTTCAATGGTAAACTAAATCAATTTCAATTCTGTATGTTATGTTTTAAGTTCTAAATTCTTTATATTATATTGCACCGAGCCTTACACAAGAATAAATATTTTAATTCTAGTTCTAGTTGGATCAGAATAAACGGGTGCGGTAAAATTTTGAAATACATCCATTTATAATCAGCAGTTAATGCAATGTTAAATCTAAGTATTTTTAGCTATAGTTCTAAGAACTTTTTTTTGGTAAATTTAATGTATAGTTTCTAGTTTCAGTGTAGGTCATTAGACATTAATAAAAACTGGCTTCAAATTAATTTTATGGTTAAGAATCATAAGCTTATTAAAAAAACAAATCTAGTAATTATCAGTTCTTTCTGTGAGCCATTGAACAACCCGATGCGAGGTAAAACCTTTTTTTTTTTAATTTTAGTTAATTGTTAGTTGTTATTGCAGCACCAATAAAAAAACACATACAACATAGTTCCAAATTTGGTTTAGTCCTTTAAAAACCGGTTCGGTTGCTTGCTCGCATTAATATACATATCAATAATCAGCTGTTTAATTGTATTTTTTCATTTGCGAGTTGTTTTAAGTCAGCTCTAAAACGAAGCTATGGAAAAATCAACACAGTTTCAGGTCAGGTTCACGCAAAGGTGTTATCACTGTACTATAAACTGAACTGCCTAGTTGAATGATTGATTTAGTTCAGTTTGCGAGCTGCTTTATGTCCAGTCTGAACCGGATCGTTGGCAAATACTTCCAGTTCCAGCTCGGGTTCACGCATTCATTTGAGCACTTTCGGAACATGGTTCGCCGATGTTATCAATGGTTGATTAATTGATAAACTGGTTAACTGATGACACACATCACATGACCTTTGGGTGCGGCGATGTTGTTGCTGCCGCTGCTGCTGCAACGATTGCTGCACCGAATTGAAGGTCAATGACAGTTGCGTGCGCCTTAATTCCGCCCAACACACACACACACATATATACTCCTCCCCCTAGCCGAACAGCAAGTTTCATTGCATTTGCTTGTGCGCAGAAATTGTTGCCAATTTAGTAGTAGATTTTGGGCGTATATATTTTTATTTTTTTTTTTGCTACCTTTTTGGCAAATGCGTTGACGCCGACGCTGGCAATTTAAAAATGCACAGACACAAGCACACCCACACACATATACCAAAACATTTGAGTGCGTAAAAATGCTGCGCTGTGTGTAGTACGCCTACACACACACACACATGCAGCACCGCCTATCAGCATCAGCCCCAAGGAGTAGCCGGGAATTACGTCGCTACTGCGCTGCCGCTGCCGACGTTGTCGTCGGTCGCCTCGTCGTCGTTTTCGTAGTAAGTCGTGCGCTGTAGTAATTTTTTTGTATGCTAGCTGAATGCCGCTATTTAAATGCGAATGCAGCCAGTCGAGCGTCATTGCAATTTAGATATGTATTTTGATGAGCGAGTGACAGAGATGGTGTTAACAAATATTCTTATTAGAATTTTTTGTCACTTTGTATATACACAACTTGGCACTCATACTCACACACATACACTCACGCACGCAGGGAGCGACGCAGCAGCTCACATGCACGTAACACCTTTGCTTAATTTAATTATTGCTCTCCTGGCTCTCGCGTACACATAGCCAGACGTACACACACAAGCACACGTTTGTTCTTTTTATGCGTGTATTGCACACGCACACACACAAACACATCAAATGCATTAGCATTCATTACAATTCCACGGCGCATACAATTTTCATTGCACTTGCCTTGCTCTGGGGCTCTCTCTCTCTCTCTCTTGGTTGCCTGCGATTGCACTGCAACGCCTACAGATCGCACTGTTTGCTTAGCACACGCACTTTATTAATAAACACATATTGATTGCTTGCATTTGCACACATTGCAATTGTATTTCTGCTGCTGCTTTCAATTTCAGCATTATTTTATTCGTCCAAAACTCCGACGTCGCTTCAGCGTCGTTTCTAGTGTGACCAATATGCTCAATAGCCAAATTGCCAACATAAGTTTAGCTAACAATATACCTAACGAAATACCAACCGCTATCGATAAGCGGTTTTAACAGGCGTGCAAGCTATCGATTACCGCGGGCTTTTTCGATGGATTTCAAATTCAAATTTCACAATTTATTTCGCACAATTCAATATTTGTAATACAAAGACAACTTTTAGCTTATGTATATACTGAGAGAAAGAAAAAAAAGACAATGCAAGCCAACAGCGACTTCTATAAATGCAATCTGATTTGAGAACAGCGACAGCCTCTCTAAGGCATCATGCGCAAGGCACCGTCCAGGCGGATGACCTCGCCGTTTAGCAATGGATTCTCGTAGATGGCCTGCACTAGTTGGGCGTACTCGCTGGGCTCGCCCAGGCGCTGGGGGAACGGTATGGACTTGGCCAAGAACGTGCGCACCTTTTCCGGCAGCGCCGCCAACATGGGCGTATTGAACAGACCCGGCGCAATTGTGCAGATGCGGATGCCCTGGGTGCTCAGATCACGAGCAATGGGCAGGGTCATGCCCACTACGGCGGCCTTCGAGGCCGAGTAGGCGGCCTGACCAATCTGCCCGTCAAACGCGGCCACCGAAGCGGTGTTCACAATGACGCCACGTTGGCCATCCTGGTTGGGCGTATTGCTGCCCATCAGGCCGGCGGACAGGCGGATCACATTGAACGTGCCCACGGTGTTGATGTTGATCACACGCTGAAAATCCTCCAGTCTGTGGGCGACGTTCTTGTTGAAGTTGTAGGTCTTCACGGCGGTCGCTGTGCCCGCACAGTTGACGGTCAGGTCGAGGCGGCCGAACTTCTCCTTGGCCGTCTGTACGGCGGCGGTCACGTCCTGCTCGGAGGTGACGTCGACGGGCACAAAGACCACTTTGTCGCCCAGCTCCTTGGCCACATCGGTGCCCTTGGACGACGGCAGATCGGCGAGGACAACGCTGGCGCCCTGCTTAGCCAGTCGCTCGGCCGTGGCACGGCCCAGACCGGAGGCGCCACCAGTCACCAGGGAGACAACGTTCTGTAAGCGTAAATCGTGATTAAAAAACGATAATTGGCCGGCACAGATTTATTTTAATTATTGTGTAACGATAAAGCGATAAAGGTACAAGGTACATAAAGTACACACACAGTTATTCTTAGAAGAATATGGACTTTCCAATTGGACTTTGTACCCGTCGCAAGCGTACAGCTTGATCAGCTTGATGAGCGCTAATCGTTTTGTTTATTGAAATGAATGCTATGTGCGTCGCTTACCTTCAGCATATTGATAAGTGTTGCGTTAAATAAGAAACAATTGATAAAGCAACTGCAAAGAAATCTGTAAGACTGATGGCTCTGCTGCAAAAAATTAAACACCGGTTGCTGGTCAGCCGATTACGGCTGTGCAGCAACTATCGATAAATGATTGAGGAAAATGTACTCGATAGTTGTGCTTGCAAGTATGCGATATCGATAGTATCTCGTGACGTCAAATCAGCATATTTTTGAAACATGAATTTAACAAATAAATCAGACATCGCGCCAATAGCGATAACTATCGTGACCTCCGATCAGTTGGAGCTTGGTACGCAAACAGCTGATTATATACGCTGTTTTCCTTTATTGTGGTATTTCGATTGGCATAGTACCGTTAATTAACGCATATGAGTCGCTGGAAACGTGCTTATCTGCTGCCCGGCAAGAAATGGATGGACAAATACACAAAAGTCGCATTAAATCAAGCACACACAGAGCCAGCGACATCGAGGCCCAAAACAAATTCATCATAAATTTACGAGGGCGTAAGTGGAGGTGGCCATCAGTTTGGTGAATAATACATTCAACTTTCTCTTTTCCAAATGTTCGCAGAGAGCTCGGGCAGACAGCCAGCTCAGGAGCGACTGAAACGCTTGCAGACGAATTTGAAATTGAGTGCCAAAAAAGCGGACAAAGAGCGACTCGTGGCCAAAAGGAGCAGCAGACACAGCAGCCAGATCAGCGTCAGTAGCACAGCCAACCCGGGCGCCTCTGCCACAAGCCAGACGTCATGTTTAGCGTGTGACACACCTGCGGAAACATCGAAGCAAGCAAAGGACTTTCTGGCCAGCCTCAGTAATGTCTGCTTGCCCGAGAAGCCAAAACCCGTGCAGCCCGCAGTTAGGGCACAGCCCAGCTCCAGCGCAGTTCACCCGATTCTCGCCAGCTGCAAGCGCTCCAGCGCTGTCCACATTGGTGCCAAAAATGCCTGGGCTAAGCCCAAGGCGCTGCTGGATGCCAGCAATCGACTGGAAAGGAATCGCTCCAACAGTGGTAAATTATCTGCTCAACGAGCGCACAAGCAAATACTGTGTTTATGTGCTTATTTCTTCCTTGCAGTCAATCAGCGTCTGACGCGGCTGCGCGAGGCACTTCAGGAACAGCAGCAGCAAAAGAGGACCAACAACAATTACAATGAAGCAACAACAATAACAACAACACTGCCCAGCAAGAAACTGACAGCACCAAGTCCGATAAGAAACCTCAAGACAGGCAGACTGTCCGTAGATGCTCAGTCAAATGATGATGTGGAACCCATGGATGTAGACTGGCAGGAGGAGGAGGAGGCGCCAGCCAGCAACAGCATCAGCGACGGAACAGTGGTGCGTATCAGATGGAATTGTCAGTTTTTGTTGAGCTGAGCTCGGCTTTGCCCGTTTCAAGTCTTTATTTTCAAAATCGTATTAAAGTTAGACAAAACAATGATAACAATGTACTTTCACACATTTTCCACACTTGGAAAAAACCTCAAGTGAATGTGCACAATGTTGCTATAGAACAAATTTTAAATTAATTATATTATATATTTAGACTTGTGCCAGACTTGTAGATACCCTGCACCTAGATTCGCAACATATATTCATGTTTGCATAATCGTGCTTCTCACAGAACAAATTTATGTCTGGCTTTTAACATTCGCTTACTCCTCTAAATCCTTATAATGATTGATATTATATTATGATAACTAACATAAAGTAACCTAAAATATGTATATTTTTAATTGATACAGATAAATGTGAATAAAAGCCTAAACAAATTGCAGACCGATGATAAATCGGATACAATTCTGCAACGCCTGTTAACCACTGAACAGGATTTGCCCGCACGCCGGGTGGATCACATGTACTTTGTGCTGGACACAAATGTGCTAATGGATAACCCTGTGTTTGTGGAGGATCTATGCCATGTGGCCTTGGGCGAAACAAACGGCAGCATGCTCTATATACCCTATATAGTCATCAAGGAACTGGACAAACTCAAGGACTCACGGAATGACAACAATCTGAAGCGTACAGCGGCCATGCGCGCCATACGCTATCTGAACGACAAGTTTGACAATAGTCTCCAAATACAGGGTATGTATGAGTTCTCTACAAATTATACAAGCCCAAGCCATCAGAATAGGAAAGCTACATTTTCTACACTAGTTAGCTTTTGTGTCTAAAGAGAACTCACTTGGACAATGTTCAAAATTTTGTGGAAAGCGGCTTCAAACTTTTCCCAAAAATCCATTCTAACCGCGTGGAAAATATGTCTCCAATGTTTTGTGGGCAAAAGTTTTCAATTTCGAACAAATGTGAATATTTTATTTTTAAAATTTAGGAAAATTCACTTTCGAGTGCGAAAATCAACAGTTGATTTTATTTAATTAACCAAAAAAATAGACACTTTGGCTGGGCTTTATTTTTTTATTCATCTCACTGAGAAATGAAGCGATTAATTAATAAATAAATAAGTACAAATTCCACTTCCAAAGTTGATAAATGAGGGGAAACTATGTTAAATTCAATGAAAAGCACTTTACTTACTTGAATCCGGGTAGTACTTGACAGTAACTAATATTTATATATAATTATTTACAATGTATTCAGGTCAATCGGCGCTGGAGGAAGCGGAGCATTTGATTGAAGTGGATTGCCCGGATGACAGCATTGTCAACTGTTGTCTGCAGCTGCAGGCCCAGGTGCCCCACCTGATGCTGCTCACCAACGATAACAATCTACGGCTGAAGGCCAATGCCTCGGCCATACAGGTGTCCTGCCGTTCCGATCTGCTGAATGATTATCGATCGGTGTTCGATGCACTGCCCACATAGGCACGTAGGCTTATGGCGAGGTTAAGACTGCGTCTGTGATAGGCATTTGTCGTTTCGACGGACTGAAAATGAGCTGGATGAGAAAGTAGGGGATGAGGGCAAAGCAACCACTGCACCGCTGACAACATGAAGTACAACAATAACTATACATCGCATATATTGTAGAAATATAATTATATTAGCTATGTATAAGTTATCATTTTTATTTTCCAAATCTATGGCGATTTGAATAGTCATATAACCACATCACATGAATAGTTCGCTGAAATCTTAGTTTAAGCAATAAACTTTATACATTAAATGAAAATCGTATTTGTTTGCCTTGATATGCGATCAAGTTTGTAAACACTAAAAATTATCTGGGATTATATATCCTCTCAATTCTGTTTATGTTTACGGTTTTTCTTTGCTTTATTTATTTTGTTTGGAATCGGATATAACAGCTGCACGAAAAGATATAGCATATT
>SCDS01002065.1:0-11570 GCA_004149465.1 Drosophila nigromelanica
CTGCTGCCGGACTACGAGGAGGTGAATCTAAAAGGGGCCCAGGCGCTGGAGCAGCGCATAAGGAACTGCATGGCCGAGCACAAGGCGAAATCTTAACTGCCATAAAATATTCAATAAATGTTCGATGTTTGATGATTATATGTATATAATTTGATTGAACTTTAATTGATTTGTTAGGCTAATTGGATTAAATTCTCGCTATGCTAAATCTTTGTTTTTTGATTTGGAAGTTAAATATTTTAGTTTTTTGAAATAGTTTCTTGTACATTTGTTTGTTTGATAAGCCGCTAATAGTTAACACAAGAGTTTTTGCTTATGAACTACAACTAGCATAATAATATTTAAGGTTTTGTCTGGTATCATATGTTATCGCCTACGCCTAGCTATATATACAACACAATCATAAACCTAATCACTTGTTTTGGTATACTTTTAACGGATCCGTTCTGCACTCTAATCAAAGGTCTTCCAATAGTTCATGCCTTTGCCGATGCCTGCGCCCGCGGTTAGCGCCGGCTTTGTGTTGGCGCCGGCAGCCGTCGCTGTGTTTGCTGTGTTCAGGGAAAACTGATCCAGACCGTATTTGCGCAACAGCTCGAAGTCATCGTCTGGTTTGGCGGTTATGCCGCTGCGCTGGATTTGTGGCGGCAGCGGCGTGACGCGGCTCGTCACCACCGCCACAGTGACGATGTGCTTGGGCGCAAAGTAGGGATACAGCGGTTTGTTGCCGCTGTTGTTGATCTGGCTGACAACGCTGCTGTTGACGCCGGCGGGTAGCGTGCTGGACTTGGACTTATTGCTTCCGCCAAAGGTGTTGCCCAGCGATAGCAGCGGGCGCGCAATCTGATTCAGCGGATCGAAATCCTCCAGATCAAAGCTGGTGTTGTTGCTATCGTCCAGCCATATCAGATCATTTATGCTGTCCTCAGGTCGCGGCTGAAAGGAAGAGTGAGAGATTAGTGCAACTGTGACCTGATAATCTTCACTAGCTACTTGTTAGGCAAGCAAATGCAAGCGGATTAGTGGATTACTGCAGGGACCAGCGACAAGCGTGGATTTGGCTTGTGATAGATAAGTGGAGTGCGGCTAGATGTGTTAGTATGCAATGTGGAACCTGCAACCAGGACATTTGTTTTATAGTTAACTAGTCGCGCAGCTGTTGTTGTACCTCTCTCTTGGCCCGGGGCGTTGGTATTGTCGCCGGTGCCGGCTCCGTGGCCAGCGGCGATGAAATATTTAGCTGCGAGAATCTGGAGCCGGCTGTAACAAACGAAGCGCCCGACGAGCAGGACGAGGACGACGCTGTTGAGGTGTTGGAGCTGCGCAGCGAATCGTTTGGTTCATCCTGCCAGCAATTGCGCTCCAGTCGATTGATGCCAGCGCTGACAGCGACCGCCGTGGCCGCCACCACAGTTTGGCCGCTGCACGACGACTGCACATACGGCGGACTGTCGAAGCTCGACTCGGTGCGCAGCTTGGCGGGCGTCGAGGTGTGCCACGGTGGCTTCGAGTCGACGGGCGGATGCGTTGAGCTGTTGTTGCTGCTGCTGGACGCATACGGATGATTGTCGTAGGAGACGTACAACAGTACGGGAAGCTGGGTCGGCGGCAGGCGTGCGGGCGGCGCGCCGTTGCGGAAGCGTGTGCTGTGATGCTCAGCATTTGGCTTCAGCTGCGTGTCAAGTGGCGGTCGCGTTTGCGATTGCAAGTTTGCGATGATTTTGTGTGGGTGCAAGTTTCGAGAAGTTGGGGCGACAACACACGAACAGACAGACAAACGAACGTAACAAGACAACACACAACAAACAGAACACATGAAAGGCAATGAAAAGAATGAACGAAACATAAATCTCTGCACATGTGTATAAGAAACGACAATGATATACAGAGTGCGACAACAAGCGGCAAGCGGCAAGCGACAAGCGACACACGACGCTAGAGCAGCTGCAGCCGCCTCTCGTATTCACGCACCAGGCTACTTACGCTGGGGTCGACGGCGGGCGTTTTGAAGAGCGGATGATTCTGCAGCTCCTGCGACAGAATCATCTCCGATGAGCAGATCAAGCTTGCCGCGCTAACAGCAGGAGACGCACCCACAAGATGATCAAAATAAGCATTAGGCGGCGCACCCAGCGCATTGCCGTTCGGCGGTATGTGACTGCTCGAGCTGGACATGGCCAGCGGCACAGGAGCGCGTCGCTGTTGCGTTGGCGGCTGCACCGACAGCTTCTGCTGCTGCCTCCTCGTCTCTCCTTCGCTTTCTCCATTCACGTGAGGTTCACGCTCCAATCGCTTGCTGCACACCGGCGAACTGGGCGCCGAGCGATGCGTCACCTTGCGACCGTAGCCCCCAAGACTGTTGCTGCCGTCCGGACGATCCGAGTGCTGGGGCGAGCTTAGGCCAAAATGGAACTGATGGTTGGGATTGTGGTTGTGGCTGCCGTTGTCGCGCCACTTCTTGTAGGCGGTTTTAGCGACGCGCGAGCTCTCCTTGACCTTGGGTAAAATGTTGTGGAAACAGAGTTCAATTAAAACTTAAATTAATCTCTTACGCCCACACCTACAAAATGGACATGGAGAGAGTTATATAAGTTAAAGCTACCACTCACCGATTTGACAGCAGACTTAACGGCTGGATTAGTCTGCAAAAGTTAGGCGCATTTTGTGATAATACAGTATATATATTTAGGATCGTTCAAAGCACAGAAGCACAAACGTGAGTTCCAAGCGGCAAATATATGAAAGAGACACGATCGACGCAATGCACAAATATTAAATGAGATATAGTATATATAAATATATATGAATATATATGTATGGGTAGCGGCACAAAATTACAATCAAGCTACTATTAAATACTAATTATTAAGATGACAATGAAGATAAATATGTTGGCGTTAATGCAATGAGGCTTGAAAATATTGTGTTTATATTAGAAACATATATAAAGATTTGTGATTTGATTAGTATAGTGTGCATTTAGGGTCGAGATTTAATGGTTGTGTTTGGAATTGTGATTTCCCTATTGTCGAATTTGGGTTGTTTTGTTTTTATGTATATGTCTGTGGCATTTAACAATTAAAACTTGAGCTTTCAATAACATTTATAGCAGATTTCTGCTGAGCAATTGTTAGTAAATAACGCGCTGCTAAAACTTTTAGACTTAGTTATAAGCTTTACTCGCTTTGTAAACATTAGACATATACATAAAAAACATGCCTAGTATTAAAAGATAAAAAAACTACAAAAAAAAAATTAAAAATGTTTAAAAAGTTCGTTACAAAATCAGTTTTTTGTGTTGCCGTACATAAAAGTATTAAGTGCAATTGTTGGTTAACAGAAAAAGGAAGTAAATCAAGTAAACTAACATTTTTTTTGTGTGAAAAGGTGTTTATGTGGGTGTCTGTTTGTGTGGAAATTCTACTCGTATTTTGGTGATGGGCGGTGGCAACCAGTCTAAATAAAGTTCTTGGCAAACACTTGCGAAACACTGCGCTTTCCCAAATAATACTGCGAAATAGATTAAATTAAATTATAGAAAATATTGTTGATGCACTCCAAACCCAATTAAAAAATATATAAATAATACAATAACACATAGGTAGAAACAATTTGACCGAAGAATGTGTGGCACAACTAAAAGTGGGATGGTGAGGCGGATGTGGAGTTGGCTTGGATGTGGAATGTTGCACTATGAATAGAGGGCTAAGGCAATCGAGCTAACAGCTATAAAGCTAAGGCTAAGGCTAAGGAGAAGGCACAACCACCGACGCCGCTTACCTTGTCTTTAACATGCTTGAGGAAGACATAGTTGCGTCCGCGTTTCTTCATTTTCTCCGCATAGCGCACCGTTTCCAGTTCGAACTCATCGCAGAAACCCAAGCCGCTGTTTAGCATTTTGAGTCGATCGTCGACGAACTGCGCAAAGATTTGTTGATCCATCATTTTGGTGAGAAACGGACGCAAATGCGCTGGCCGAGATTCAATGAATTTTTCGTGATTGAACGTTTTGCAGGTGTCGTGAAATTCAACAGCGTCCCGATAGCCGCCAATCAGCTGAACCAAAGCGCCCAGAAAGATTTTCGATACTCGATCGCCAATATGATCCTGTGTATGACTCAGATATTTCTTGAGCTGCGACACAATCTCCGGCGGTAGAGAGCGCACATCATCAAAGGGGCTTGTAAACAGCTTCGTATCACAGTCTAAGATCACAACCTCGCCGAGCTCATCGGCCGAAACCTACAGCAGAAAGAGAACAGCATCAGTGCATCTTAATTATCATATAATAAGATAAGATATATTCAATTTACACTTTCGAGCACAATCTTTGGCACACCAATAAGATATGGCATTGGAGCGCCTAAATAATCCTTAAACTCAAAGGGCAGCACCGGTATGAATATGTGCTGCCAGACCATGGGATATAGGAATGCATTGGCCGCCTGAATGCACGAGGATAGTCGATCCAAATGGTTCGATGCAAATATAATGCGACGCTCGGCGAGCATGGCAGCAAACACGCAAATCATCTCCTTGGGATCCACAAAATCATAATACAGATTTAGATTGTGCTGCAACAATATATTGAATTATGAATTAAATATATCATATTAAATGCAACTCTCTTTGCTTACGTTTTCCGGTATGCTGGGCAGCTGGAATTGCAACGGCCGCTCGAAAGTAAAATGCTGTGGCAAAATAGAAATACGTCAATTAGAAATATTTCATTGCAAGTACACTTAATTTTAATACTCACGCTTTGGCCGCTGTTATAGAACACCGTTAGACTGCCGCCCGAACCGGGCACGCCTCTGTTGTAGGCCTCCGATAGTAACGTGCAGAAGCCATCTCGATCGCTGCGCCTCAGCTCCGCCAGCACAATCATCAGCTTGAGGAAGGTATCGTGCCACGGCAAATAGGTGATCAGCACCATGGCCGTTTTCGTCCACGGATCGCGTCGCCAGAAGCCGAAACGCCATTTAGAATCGCCGGTGGCGTGCACAAAAGAATAGGAACTCACGGAGCCCCTATATTGAGTATACAACATGGTAATGAATGTAAATTAGTAGCTAAGTTCAATTGATTTATCCCCCTTGTAAACTTTGACTTTCTCAAATGAAATTTTAGTTATGGAACGGGCAGTTGTAACTGTGTTTTTGTGCATGTTTCTGTATTTATATGATTATTATGGCACATCCGCTCGACAACACCATAAACCCAATGACCTTGACAGCAACAGCAACAGTCCAACAGTCTCGTTTCTCAAGAAACGCTTCATCGCATTTGTACTGTGTTTGTATGTAGTACATAATGTATGTTTATATCTAAAAGCACAATGTAAGAGTAACTTGTTATTATGAGCACTCGTCTGGGGGCTTTTTAAATGACTAATGCTGCCCGTTGACGCGGAAAGTTGATGATCAGGTCTGCATCTTCTTCTTCTTCGTCTGCTTTGCCTCTTAACCCAAATTAAAAGCAACAATCCAAAACCCGCAAAAACCGAAAGCAGTGACAAAAAAAAAACCACAACAACAACAAAATGTAATGTTGCTGAATTAAAAGTCTTTAGCATCTAGACATATTTATAGAATAAATATGAGAGACTTTGATAGACGGTGTTACCTTTTGTTGCATTTCCTTTGTTCATTGTGTGACAGTTCATGTGCGTTGATGATTATGTGTGAATAAAAGCCAATTTACAACAACAGCTATTCACACTGAGTTCCGTTTTCAATGCGACGTCGCTTGGCCTCCATGTTTTTGCTTTGCAGCTCTTTCGCATTTCGCGGGCATTTTTTTTTGTTTGTAGGCGTTGGATTACGTAAAGTCGTTAGATGCGCGCATTATTTAATAAAATATGCTAAACAGGCAAGCGACAAAATCACTGCAAAAAGATTGGGAAGTGGCGTTTTTCTCTTTTGCGCTGCAGCTGTGCATGTCGGTGCATTGACACTGGGTGATAACTGTTAATTACAATAATGATAACATGTAAGAGTGAGACAGCCCGTGCGCTCGCGAGAGAATCAAAGTTAATGAATTAAGAGAGCGAGCCGGAGGCTGCCGTTGTTGTTGTTTCGTTGTGTCGTAACGGTGCTTGTCGTATGCACATATGTACGTTTAAATGTGCCGTTTTTATTTTTTGTGCTCATTGCTTTGGGCTAATATTTATCATTATTATTAGTTTTACTGTGAACGCATTTCAACAATAAAATTCATTAGCCCAGCGTTTGTACACTTTCCAAAAATTATGTTTATCAGTATGTTTAGCCAAGCGATAATAATGGCAATGGCCCAGTAGAGGGGAGGGGGTTGGCAATAAAGGCAACTTGTTGCCCAGGCAACTTAAGGCAGCTGCGCAGATAAACCAGAAATGTTTTCGGCGTGACTAACACAAAAGACAATTGACGTACGTATGTATGTCTGATTGTGTATGTAACCGATACAGTGAGGAAATATTTACTATAAAAACAACAACTAGCGTAAAGTGCGAAAATAAATGGAGTTCAACGAAATGCGAATGAAATAATTCCCCAATCCCCATACAAACAGGTGCCCATATGTAAACAAACACAAAATTATACAAGTTATTCAATTCATGGACAAACTTGAAGTGGACGCTGGCTGCTAGTGCTGCTGACATGAGTCATCAGCAGTGCTGCCAAATTTAGCTTGTTTCCCGTCAAATCCGACTTTTTTAAAATTTAGTTTGCCAGCAGTATTCCGAAATGAGCAAGCAGCACGTAAAACTGGCTTTTTTTTAATTTTTTTTGCCACAGTTGTTTACTAAAATATTTATTGAAAAAATATCCTATATTCAACGATTTGTTTAAGCTTCTTTCTTGAAATTAAGTTCAAATTTATTCAAGCCGTTTTGCTACTAAAACTAGCTTACAAAGATGGCAACACTGGTCATCAACGTCAGCAACCGTTCTCACCCAAACACCCAGTACATCAAACGGTCGTTGGTTCTACGTGTTGTTGTTGTGGTTTTGTCTATAGCCTGCTTATACACATATATGTACATATGTTTATGACTAACTCCAAATAACCGGAAACATGCATGTGTAATGTGAATGTGTTACGAAAATTGCAAAATATAAATACATAAATAAAAAAGTATACGCACCTTTCGAAATCGCAGGGAAACGCAAACGATGGGATGCCGTTGAGCACCTCTTTATCGCGAAAGCCCTCCGGGAAGCTTTCGATAATGACGCCAGCGGGCGTTGCGGCCAATCCACCATTACGGCTAACGGTGCCTCGATCGATGCCGTGCGTGGCCTTCACTTCGCACCAAAACTCAAAGAGTTTCTTTACGTCGTTTCTGTCAAATGTGACCAAGTTGTAGTATTTTTATAATATATAATATGAACTGCAGTTGTTGAGATTTCATTGTAGTTGTTGCGCTCTGCTTAACCAAGCGTAACGCCCACTACACACATTTTTTTCCCGCTGATGAAAATCTCTGAACAAAATACTCACTTGATACGTGAACCCATCTGGAGAATTTTTTTCTCTGGTCTCTAGCACATGTTTCAATTAATTTAATGTGTTGTTCTATGTTATTCTTTAGGGCTATTTTTATGTGTAAACTTTTGATTTGATGTGTAGTGTCACCAGCAGCAGCCCGCATAAACATATATAGGCGGCTGTTCAATGGCACCCTTTTGCCCCTCTCTTTTTGCTTTGTTGATTCACAATTTGGTTTCGCGACGTCATTGAATCATATCGTGCACTGTTTTTTTCTTACTTTCGTTATTGCGTATAAGATTTTTGCAACTATTTAAAGACCACTGCACAATTGATTCTGGGCGTTTTATGTGGCCCCAATAAATATTGATACACTTGGCACACAGATTTTCATGCAATATCGTCAAACAAAAAAAAAAACACCTCTAACGACAAAAACACCAACAACGCAGCGACGCAAACGAACCGACTCATACAGCAGTCGCACTTGTACTCGATTTCAGCATCGATACTCTAAAAGTCAGCTGTATTGCATTTAACATAGGTCTTTCTTATCGATAACGATAGCATTTTCATAGCAGACGTAAAATAACATATCATAGATAAAAGCAATGCTATGTTAGTTATTTACAAGCTAAAGTCAAATTAACGTCAAATTGCGTGCTATTTCTTGGAAATAATGGCCTGCCGCAAATCGAATTGTAATTCGAAAATCAATTCATAATTTATAACCAATAAAATGAAAAATTAGCAACGGCTGTTTTTCAAAAGAGTTAGTGTCGCTGTAAATAACAGTGGGCGATATGTTAAATAATGAACGAGCCAACTGATTCATTTGAACGACATCAGTTACTTTTCCATGTGCACCATTTGTTTTTGTTTACAATTGGAGTTCCTCACAGTTTTATCCTGTCTAAAATCTACATGTTAAGAAAAATGCATAAAATTACCGTTATCGATTCTGTTACATAATTTGTTTGCTTCAATCTAGAATTAACAACTAAAGTTCCTTGCGAATACAAAACAGGCAGAAGACGACAACTAAAGACTCGGTTGCTTTACAACTTGTAAAGGCAAGTTAATTATTAAACGTACATATATACACTAACTAAACTATGCGTGCGTCATAATTGGCACGATAATTACACCACCACCGTCACCGCCACCGCCACCACCACCTTGGCAGTCACCAAAATAGCACAAAGGTTCACTCTACACCTCATGCCCTTGGCCCTGGCTATTGATTTTGTTGTTGCACGTGATGCCAAGACAAAAACTCAATAATATGCATGTACGTTTGTGAGACGACCCAACGGCCATTTCTGTCGCCGGTCTAACGGCCCAAAGAATCAAGCATGGCTGTTATTGCTGTTTTGTGAGCCATTCGAAAAGTATACATCAAAAACATATACACATAATTACATTGACATTTTTTTAAGTTGGTGTCACACACCTACACAAAATTATCGAAATTATTATTTGAAATTTACGTTATTTTATATTTTCTTCAAGGTAAGCGAACAACTCCTCATTTCATGGATCGTTATATGCACATAGATTATGCAATCCGGCAATAAAGGTGTATCACATATATATATTTTATCTGGTATCGTAGACGATAAAAAGAATATATCAATGCTAGTTGCTATCATAGTTGATAAGCATTAGTTCACATATTTCCACCCAAATCGCTGCCACCTCATGTTCTGCGCCATTGCCCAGTTGCCGCTCAAAGCGGCGTCATCCCATAATCAAAAACTGAACAGCGAATTGCTCAGCATTGGCCGCTTTGCACTCATGATTAGTCACAATAGCAGAAGCGCGAGTGCAGCTTTAACTCAGCAGCTGACTCGATGCCTGCCGCAGCAGAAACCACAACAACGACGACGAGATCTACAATTAAAACAGGAACTGCTGTGAGTGAGAGATAAGCCCTGTCAAAAAAATATGACTTTCTTCGGGTCGCCGAAGCTGAAATACCCTTGCAGACCATTCCATTTTAATGTTATATAGTAGTTAAGTATTGACCATCGCGCTCATAATAGGAAAGTTTGATCATGATTTCTTTGTTTTTCAAACTAAATTTTTGATCATTTACACTTATGACATCCTATAGTGGTCCGGTGATAGTAATATATTTCGCAGATATGTTAGAATCATAGTGAGACTTTTAATTGCCAAATATCTTAAAAAACATTTTTAAATCTATTTCTATGGGTGCTATATGCTATCGTGGTCCGAATTTGATTAAATTTTGCAGATATGTTAAAATCGTAGTTAGACTTTCAATTGTCAAGTTTGGTCTGAATATTTTCAAAGCAAAAAAAAAATGTTCCATAAAAAATCTCATTTTGCAACCGATTAGTCCTATGGCAGCTATGTTATATAGTGGTGCGATTTGACCGCCTTCGATTTATGTACTTCCTGCAGAGACAAACAGACGTGCGTGGCTATATAGACTCCAAAACACCCCCTGCAAGGGTATAACAAAAATATTGTGTTACCTGCGTAATCATCTCTTCACTCCAGTGCTGATAATTTGTGGGCACTACACGGGTTCAAGTGTCCGGTGAGCGAGGCAGCTGTTATTATGCCGCCTCTCCCCTCAATTAAACCCAGAACTCACAATCACCTTAATAGCTATACTATAGACCAAAAAAAAAAAAAATTGTATATATATATAATAGACAGAACGATAAGATATTATACCCCTACTAATAGTATGTATATGTGTACACATACACGATATCAACCTGAGTAGATGCAGACACGGACAGCTCAGTTCCATTCAGCAATTTTCGAAATACATACAGAAATGTATTATGTATATCAGCGCTTTGTCATAAATTGTAATTTTTGCACGCCTTTTGCAATTGCAGCCGTAATAGCCCCGTTTGGGATCAAAGTACCAAATTTACTTGGCGCGGAATACACTCGGAGCCAGCCTCAGTCACCATGTTCTATTCCATGTACGCGTATCTGTCGCACTTGCCGCGGCTGCATGCCTTGGGCATTGCCATACTTGCCTACATTGTCTATTACCTCATACAGGTGGTCAAGGTAAGTGCGAATTTTATGTAATGATGCACTGATTCAGATCTAATCGATGGCAATATGTTAGCGACCGATCTTGGCCTGTGCGGAAGGGCCGTTCAAGCAGTATCTGAACAAGACGATGCCCACGCTGGAGAACAAGTACTGGCCCACCTTCTGGTGTGTGGAGAGCCGTGCTCAGACCGTCCTTGCGAGCCTGCTGCGCTCCAAGGGTCTGCCTCGCGTCAATTATCGCCGGTAAGTTGATGTTGATTTTGTTGCTGGCCAATTCAGCTTTAAATGTAGTCGTGACCTTTCACCCGCAATTTTAAATCTGCCTAATTATCGTACGATGAACATCAGTTCAACAAAATCTTGACCTGCTCTGAAAAAATTACCTCATGCTATTATCATTCTAAGAATATGCTTAGAAAAGCTGTGATTTAAGAAAATGGGTATTATAAAAAGATATATTGAAACCTTCTATATGCATATACAGTCGATTTGATAATGACCCCTAATCTTCAAAAATCCTTCCTTTGTTTTATTTTCTTAGAGCATTTAAGATTATATTAAATTTTTTGTTAAGCCAATTTAGTTTTATTTGTATCAATTTATTTTAAAACATTCAAGCCATTTTAAAATATTTGTATATAGTATATATCTCCAATTGGTTATACTATAAAATTTCAATTGGACTAGTTAAGATCTGCCATATGAGCGTACATGAGTAAATCTATGTGCATATGTAATTCAATTGAATTATATTTATTTTTTGCTTGCTGCACACAGTGAAATTCTCAGTCTGAAGGATGGCGGTGAGGTGGCTTTGGACTGGATGGAGGAGGGCTGCGATGAGCGTGCACCCTGCGTGCTCATATTGCCAGGCTTGACTGGCGAATCGCAGGCGGAGTATATTAAGTGCCTCGTATTTGCGGCCCAGCAGGCGGGCATGCGTGCGGTTGTCTTCAACAATCGAGGACTGGGCGGCATTGAGCTGAAAACGCCGCGTCTCTACTGTGCCGCCAACTGTGAGGACCTGTGCGAGGTGGTGCAACATGTCC
>SCDS01002073.1:0-11533 GCA_004149465.1 Drosophila nigromelanica
GTGTGCACGGCCCGAAAGAAGATCGAGAGTATCGTCGAGTGGAAGAGCCGTGAGTTGAGTATGCGGCAGGGATCACTGAACGAGCTGCCCACCGGCAGCGGCAGGCGGAACGGCGGCCAGAGGTTGCCGCTGGCGGGCATCTTATCCTTGGACTTAACATAGTTGGTGAACCGATCCAGCGAGGACTGAAAGTCACGACGATGCACGGCACGGAGCAGGACATGTAATGGATCATAGTACTCCTCCCAGACCTCGTCGATGGGTGTGAAGAGGCCCTGCTC
This sequence comes from Drosophila nigromelanica, assembly GCA_004149465.1. Lineage (NCBI taxonomy): Eukaryota > Metazoa > Arthropoda > Insecta > Diptera > Drosophilidae > Drosophila > Drosophila nigromelanica. The sequence goes on from SCDS01002073.1 coordinate 282, forward strand.
CAGATTCTCGGAGCCACTGGATGGCGCCTTGTAAACGGAGAGCTTCTTTAGGAACGTCTCGAAATTCTTGGTGTGCACATTGCCAGAACGCTCGGGCATCAGCTCGAGCAGCTGCGAATGCGTCTTGTTCTCGGTGGCCAGCAGGGCGCTGATCTCGATGATGCACTGGGTCGCCTCATCGTTGCCCAAATTGGTGCGACTCGTCACCAGCGTGGCCAGGAATGTGAGGAAGCCCTCCAGCATCGAGGATTGCTCCGGTTTCTGTGGCTGCTTCAGCGGCGCCGTCTCCAGCCACTGACCCACATCGAACAGCTCGATTGTGTTCTGCAGAAAGAAGTATTGTGACAGATTTGTGGCACAGATTTGCAAGAAGAACAGATCCATGTCGGCCATCGAGTTGCAAAAGTTCGCCTGTATGTAGGTCATCGCTTGACCCTTGATCTGCAGACCATTCCGCACCCACTTGCCGGCGAGAATTTCATAGAAGAAGCTCTGAAAGAATCACGAAAAACGGAAGAAAACAATCTTTGAGTAACTAGCAAAAAGAACGTTGCAGTCGGGTATAACCGATTTCGCAATCGTAAGTAATGTGTAATCTACACAACAAAAATCTTTTATTTGTTTTTTTTTTTTTTTACAATTTTGGCCTTTTTTTCTTTTCAAGATGAACATTAATTGGCTTACGAATACTATAACAATATACCCTTTTTGCCTATTTTCAATTGGGATAATAAAAATTATTTAAATGTTGCAGATTCGTTATCTTTGGTTTTTTTTGAAATTAAATTTCCAATATTTCTCGCTAGAACAACCACAAAGCAAAGATGAAATGCGTTCAACAGATTAAATATAAAAGAAACAAGCCAATAAACAGTTTAAAACGGCATAACGGTTTTAAATGTTGTGCCAGTTTTTGAAAACTTAAAAAAAAATCGAACAGCAAACTTTATCGCTCGCCATTTTTTTCGTATATCGATAACAGATTGTGTGCGCGCACTACAACGTATTTTTCGAAAGTAACGTTTTCAACACTGCAACATTTATAACACATATAGATGGGCGTGCGCTACTGTTTGCTCACTCGCACTCATATTTTAACCTATGATGCGAACGACATGCAACTGTAAAATAGCAACAAAACGCGCGCACACACACAAAGAGAAAATGTCTTCAGCGCAAAAGAAGTCACACAATAAAAACTAATAAACAGTGCGCGAGAGCAGCGCGCCAACAAGCGACCGAATCAAGAGACAGAACGACGAACTCTCCCAAGTGAACCGCGCGCCATTCGCGCTTTGCTTTTCAACTGGCACAGTTGGCGTTGACTTGGAGAGCGCCGCCTTTTGGTGTTTTGTTGTCTGTCTGACTGTTGTTGTTGCTGTTGCAGTTGCTATTATTTTGTGTGGTGGTTTTGTTCTTTGTGACAACAAGAAAAGGCCAAAAAAAAATGCAGCTGCTGCAGTCACACAGACATTTAACGCAGCCATTGTTTTTGTTGCTGCTGATAATATTCACGCTCAAACAGCCAACACCAACGGCGGCGGTGATTGAGGATGTACTGGACATAATACACGTTGTCAAGGAGGTGACCACAGGTGTGCTCAAGGCCTGGGATATTGTACAATCCTCGCCTTTGGCGGCCAACATCGAATTCCCGTTAATGCGCGAAAAGCAGCGCAAAGTCCTGCAACGCCTGAAAGAGGTTAGCAGGCAGATAGATGAGACCGAGGCACAGGTGAGAACAGCTGATCAAAAAATATCAAAAAACATAAAAAATCATTGTTTAATTTTCAAACAATTTCCGTTACTTGGCAGCACTCTGAATATGTGGCGCTGGCCATTGACTCTGTCAACAACTTCATTAGCCACAATGTACCGTTAATGGCCAAAATGAACGACATCTCGGACACAATGAACCGCATCTCGTCCCGTTATCAGCAAATGCAAAACTACGAGGCACACAAGGATCAGCTTGAGATGAGCACCCTCATCACATTCGCCGAGTGGACGGTCTCGCCGAACGCGCACTCGGTGCATCATCTGATGGATCGGCTGCACATAACACTGCTGGGCAATGGCAACGGCAACGAGGAGAAATTGAACATATCATCGCCGTCGACCAATTTGCTCGCCCAGCTGACGTCCAACTATGAGGTAATTGTATACAGACATGCAAATTCCAATCAAAATCTTACTTTGCGGGTGGACGAATGAATGAGTGAGTGAGTGAATGAATGAATGAATCATCGCATACAGCGTGGATTTAGTTAGTTGTTCCCGTTAAAAGCGTTCCCAGAAGTGGTCTTAATTGAACAAGATTTTCCGGTCTCGCCGCCGTTTTGCCTTTGTTTTTGATTTTTTTTTTCGCCAATTGGGCAACCCCAAAAGAAAGTCGAATGAGTTAACTGCGTCGGCGTCGCCGTCGCCTCGATATATTACTCATCACTATCGACGGCAGCAGCAGCAGAGACAACGGCAATGCTAATGTAATGGGACAAGCAGACACAAAGCAAAGCCAAAGATGAGACACATTCACACTCACAGGCACACACACACACACACAAACATAGATATGCGCAAATACGAGCACGCATGCGAATTTTTAAATTTCATTTATTTAATCAATGCCAAAGGTGCTGCGAATACAAACGCGACAAATTTAAATTTGCACACACACACGCACACATGCGCATGTACATACGCACTGAGGTCAAAGGTCTCGTCTAATGTAAACAATGCGCACAAGCAAACAAACAAACAAACAAACATCAACAGAAACGAGCATAATCCACTGCAGCCCCCCAACAGCGCTTTGTCGTGGTATTTCCCCTTCTTCAGACTTTTTTCTCATTTTAATTGCAGTGAGCGTGTCTCTCTGGTGGTAGGAAATGGCACACGAGAGAGCGTGAGCATAAATCAGACAAAAAAATAGCGAAAGAGAGGAAGTACAGACAGGTTAAGCTGGCATGTTGCACAGCTGATTGCGCTAAATAAACACAATCAAATAAGAAGAAAATAAAAATAATCTGTGACGTCATAAAAACCTGAGGTAGCACAATACTTATCGATAACATGGAAAAGCTGGCAGGTGCATACAGCTGATCGGGATAAATCTGCGACACGGCGATTGTGTCTAAATATGGTCACATTTCGCATAAGCTCAAATAGAGCGCACTCTCACTCACACAACGATACACACACTTAAGTGCGAAACGTAGCAGTAGTTGTTTGGCCACACAACAAGAAAAATACAGCAAAAGTCCGAATCAGCGATTACTGAGCGCGACAAACGCGATAAAGTTGAAACGACATAAACCATACAACACGAGACAGAAAAGTACTCAAAAGCAACTCAACGAGCGGGAGTAAATTCCGATTTTGTGTGCGAGCGCGAGATACACATACAGACACATTTCACACAAAAGCCAGCAGAACGGCCGTAAGCAGCGAACAGTAGCTAAACAACCAGCAACAGCAACGACACAAAGCTCAAAGCGTTCAACAAATACTTGAATAAATCGCAAAACTTATAAAAAAAAATATATATATTACACATATATAAAATATAATTGCCATTTCGAAACGCAAATCCAACTAAATTGAAATTGGAATTTAACAAATCACGGATTGTGCGTGTGCAAATGAGAGGCAGAAAGCTATAATAAAATAAATAAGAAAAAATACACACACATGTGTACAAACCCGAGTGAGGCAGTCTTTCTTTGAAAAGGCTGGCAACGCTTTAAGTGCTGCATTTGATTCTAGTGTAACGAGTGCTAACAAAACATAAAAAAATAGAACAATTTCAAGAGTGGAAAAGAAACCAAAACAAAAGAAATTAAAGGAAATCCCCAACATTACATTTTGTGTACTGCGCAAAAGATAGCGCGCAAGAGCAACAGCAACGGCAACAGCCAAGCAATGTCAGCGATAAAGTCGATATTGTTGTTGTTGCTACCGATTGCCGCCGCTGCGCAGTCAAATTATGCGCATCGCACGCCCGTCACGGAGGTGGATGCCCTGCGCAGCGAATATCTGAGCGTGGTGCGTTCCCTCTGGCAATATTTGGACAAGACGGCCAACAGCCAAAACAATAGAGATCCACAGCTGCGCAAGGTTTACGACACACATCGCGATTTCATCAATAAACGGGAAATAGGCCGCTTATTCGACGCCAAGCGATATGGCCTTATGCAGCATTACGAATGGACGATGCTGGAGGTGAAACTAACCCATCTAAATAGCATCTTTGACTTTTTCAAGGTACCAACGTGCAAACAAAAAGAAAGCAACACAATAAACACTTCTTCATAATTAACAGAATCATTTAATGAAACCGACAACAAGCAACGAACTGGAGGAGCGTGCCGTGCGAGATCTAGCCGACGAAGTGTTGCGCAATAATAAAACATTTTCCATGTCACAAATATTCCAGGATATCGAACAAATTATGGTTAAACAAACGCTTTACTACAGGGCTATGGTGGTTAGTTTTCGTGCTGTTTTATTTTATATTTTTTATTGTAATTACAATTGCCAAATGTTTTAACAAGCTGAGATTCAAACTTTGATTGTGTTTAGCTCTCCCTCGCCATTGTGTTGTGATTGCTTATCAGTCGGTGTTTTTGTTTGCACACATATATATAAATATTGCGGAAGGAACACCAGTCGCCGTTAGTTATATAGAATGTAAATAACACAACGAGAGAAAGAAAGAGAGAATGTGAGCGCGAAATATGAAATATGGCAGCTTTTTTAATTGGAATGTATGCCATTTCGCTCAAGAGTATTGACTGTGTTATCGATAATTTTGAATGCTGTCAACAGGAGTTGGAGAGCAACACAGAATGGTTTGCAATGTTTTCTTGTTAGTGTTTTTTTTTTTTTAGTTGGAATGTATGGCAGACCAGCTGTGTTATCGATAACGTAAAAGGTTTAAAATTTCAAGCGAATATATTTGAATTTGGTTTTTATTTGCATTTCCTAGTTATCCGCGGATGAAATGTGCAACACAAAACAATCGGCACAACAATTCGTGTACTCGCTTTACACGGATGTCGCACTGACCGAACTGAAGGGCTACACAATGATGGAATTCTCGTGGATGATGCTGCGCGTCTACGGGCGCGGCAACTACACCCAGGAGGCGGAACTGATGCGACGAGCCTACGAGAAGCGGACGGAGCGTACACTGAAGCTGCTCAAGGAGGTGATGCGACGGGCCGATCGCATCGTCTGGCGCTGCGATCCCCAACAACATAAACCAAATGTCACGTACGATGAGGTGACACGCCTGCTGCAGGGCTACATTGAGAACGAGGTGGATCTCAATACCGACGAGACGTGCCGTGAGACGTGCTCATTTTATCAGTCCACACAGACCGCGGGCTGCTTCAAGGAGCTCTACTGTGCCAAGCAGCCCAAGTGCCGAGGTCGCCTCTACAATTGCCAATTCGTTGACTCCGACATGTGGGTGTGCCCGGCACCGTTGAGCAGCAGCCGTCGCTACGAGTACATCGAGTACGAGAATGGACGTGTGCTCGGCCAGCGCAAGACCTGTCCGCGTGGCACCACCAAGGTGGACAGCTGGTGGCGTTATCTGTTCTGGCACTGCAGCTACTGTTTCTGCCTGTGCGATGAGAATGGCTCGAAATCGGATCGTTTCTTTAATCTGCGCGAAACCGTTGCGGATGTCAAACAGAACAAGTGAGTGATCAACTCAACATATATATATCTATCTGTATATATATATGCAATCTAATCTATTTCGTTTACGCTTGCAGGGTGGTCACAGGTCTGCGTTTTGTAAAAAAGAATCGCATTTTCCATTTGCAAATACAAGAGGGTCAACTATTGCCACGTGGCAGCGTTAATGCCACCACCTTGGAGTGGAAGCCCGTCGAGAACTATAAGATCTTTGATAGAAATGTGGCCAAAGGCATCGACTATCATACCATGAGCTATGAGACACGTTCCATTGATTTGGATGATATTATGAAAGCGGATGACAATAGTTTTGTTGTGACGGGCGTTCGTTTTCGCGTGCTGGGCGCCCATCTCAATCTGGAGGCGCGTCTCAGTGAGTTTGATTTCAAGAAGGGTGAACTCATCCAGCCGGAGGTCAACAGCGTTTGGCAATCAAATGATAATACCGATGTCAGCGGCGAACGCAGGTGAGTAAATATTTTTGGCGAATTAATTACAATTAATTACAATTGCAATTTCTCATTCAAAATTCTCTTGCATTTCCTCCAAAAGGCAAAAGCTGAATATTTACAATGCGGATGTGTCGACACGATCAGTGGTAAAATCGCTGCCGCTCTCGAAGCACAATCAGTATATTGAGTTTGTCAATTCGGGCATGGACAAGGATGCAGCGCAGAGCACTGTACCATTCATGGATATACAGGATGTTGTATCCAATCCACCAGTGCCGCTCGCCGGCATCGGCATCTATTACAAGGGTCGTCCGGGCTATGGCGGCTTCCTGGCGCCCAAAATCATCACCTACGATTTTACGCCGCACGTTCAGGTGCCAAAGGCGATTAAATGATGCTGCCTGATTGGGACGCGGACATGAACGACATTCGTGTCCCTTATCTCTCAGTTTATATTATAGCTTTCTTATATGTAGGTGTATTATCTAATTTCCTCTTATCGATATTAAATAAAACACTTTTTGTCACGAACAAAAATTAAACACGCCAGGGAAAAACAACAAAATACAAAAATTAAATAAATCAAAAAAATACCAGAATTGGAAACATAGCCATAAACAAGATACATAGGCATATATGTAATAAAAACAAAACAAATTAAAATCCAAACAAATGAAAGTGTTTTTTTTTTTCTCGGGGAAAATGCTGTTTACATAGAACTAATACTCTTATCGGTAACATTCAGATAAAAGAGCTACTATCTTTAGGTTGAAAACGTTTATATACTGATATAAGGCTATATTTATATAGAAAATTTACGATATATTTATATGCAAGGCAAGTAATCATTGTTTTTATTTTTAACAATAATTATTAACTATTGCTGCTATATGATATATTTGCAATATTGAACCTATTGTTCCCAAGGCAGCTAAATTGTATAATAAAGTGAACTGAAGTCGAAACACATAATGTCTCGAGTACTGATTAAATTAATTGATTATAGTTGGAAGAATATAAAACAAGTTATCCCAAGTTCGACCTATTACTCCAATATATACATATATTACCAGTACAATGTTCATAAGACTTGGCTCTATATTATAGTCTTCATTGCACTCATAATTTCGGAGTCTAAAAAAACAAAAACTCAAATCTTATCTAAGCCAGCCTTGAAATACTCTGTATAAGTAAATATCCTTGGTACACATTTATTTTGCTTGGATAATCAACTGATTAATATTAACTAACTTATTTTTGTTTTATTTAACAGTTTTTCAAACATTTTTCTAGCAATGTTCATTTTTTATACAAACATAACATTCTACCATTTTACCCTTGAAGTTTTTTGTTTATTTAAAAGAGATATTATACTGCTTACTAATTTTTAAAAAGCATTTATAAAATTGAATACCTTTAAATAAACTTTATAATCGATGAGGCAAATTTGCCTTTTATTATATTTTTTGTCAAAATGATCCTAAAATCAATAGAAATATTGATTTGTAAAGTTTCTCAAGTTAGCTTGTCCCACTTCTTCAATACCGATAAATATCGATGTCAAGACGAGTTTTCTTTTTGTTCTTTTGCCCATGTCGGAGATTATTGAAGCTAGAGCCACAACATTTGTTGTAAATTTGGTCTTTGCTCGAGATCTAGACTTTTTCTTCAAAATTTATATATCATAACAATTGTTTAAAAGATGTTCTTTACCCAGACAGCATTCACTAGTAATGTATAGATTATGGCGGGAATTGGAATTGAATTGAGCCTAAATCGAACCCTAACCTTAATTAAACTAAATATAGTTTTTTTTTTTTAAATCATAAGGGTATAGAAAGACTTTTGTCAGACGTTGGGGAGAACTTCGTGGAAGATATTAATTTAAACTAAAAACTCTCAAAATGGTTTCACACAAATTTTAAATTGAAAATTTGTTTTTTCTGAACTGCAAAAAAATCGTTGCCCAAAGATTCGAGCCGAGAACCAATTTTTTTGTGTACTGTATTTACTGATAAATAACATAGATGCAATGATCAATGAACTCACCTGCACACGCAGCGGATGTATCATTAGCAGGGGTAAGATATCGGGACGTGAGGGCAGCACTTCGCTAAGGCTGATGCCCATTTTAGTGACCGCCTGACAGACGAAGGCGGCTAGATACCGATGTAGCGGAAAATGAAATGAGGCCTGCATCATTTCCTCCTGCAAGAAAAAACAAAAACATTGGTAAGGTAATTGCATTTAATTGGGAAATTGCATATAGTATTATACCAGTAACAATTTGGGCTCCCTGAAGTAGATGGAGTCGAGCCACTCGTGCAGCGTGGTGACACAGTAGTTGATGATCTTTTTGGCGAGATCGGCGTGGGTGCCATCCTGCAGATGCGATATAATCGACCACATCGGATAGGCGCTGGCCTCCAGCTCACACGAGAATGCCGCATAATAGCTATTCGGCTCGAATTCCACATGCGACGCCGTTTCGCGCACGTTCACATTCATGCCCTGCAGCATTTGCAGGAACTGAAACCACATATCGATCAGATTATCGTCGCGCAGAAAGACCAATGCGACCGATTCGTGCGAGAGCACGTTATTGAAGTCCGACACAAGCGGCCAATAGCAGTGATCCTTCATCACCTGACGCGTGCAATCGATCACAAAGTGAAAATTCTTTGAGGGATCTGAAAGAAACAGAGAAAGAGGGAGATATGTAGAGAAGAGCTGATGACTAATTTGAGATACAGTTTAAAATAGAGATGGGCACTTCAGGACACTCACGACTTTTCGATATATATAATATACGTTATATACGTTTTATTAAATGTTTATTTAAAAAACATAATTAAATTTACATCTTTTTACATGGAAAATCAATTAAGAATTATTATTAACTTGCACAATAGTTACTAATTAATTTTCCATATTTTCAAATAATTTTCAATTTCAATATAAGCAATATATATATATTTTTTTTTTTTAATTTGTAGCTTGATTTTTTTCTAAAATTTTGTTCAGTCGCGTCGTGTCAAGTCGTGAGAAAGAGAGAGAGGTATAGTTATATCGTTCTCACGCACCGTGCAGCGTATTCTGTATGAGTATCTTGGACATCATCAGCTTTAAGCTGATGATCATCACATGCAGCAGCGACAGCTCGTTGACCATTTTTAGGGCCAAACTTTCATTGGAGAAGAGCTGTACGCTCATATGGACGACACGATTGCTGAGCGTGTCCGGATCACGGGACATTTCCAGTACCGACGGAATCCGGCTGTAATGCATCACGAATGTGCGTGTCAGGTGTTCCTGGAATTGAATAAAAAAATTATCATTATTACTGTTTTTTGAATATGATAAAATATCAATAATTGTTTCTATAGGCAGCCAGTGCTGCCAATTTGCTTTTTTATTGCCGTAAAAATTTACTATATAACGCGAATTCAGACTGTTTATTTCTTAATGTTTGCATTTGCAATTTTACTCAAAATAAAAATATATATATTTCAAGTAGAGTTCTCGGATCCATAGCTCTCATATTTCAAACTAATTGCACCTACTTTAAAGATCGCGGGAAAATGTTCTTTCTGGCAACGCCCAACACTAATGGCATTAGGGGTATTCCAGCTGTACTCACCTTGTAGTCCTGATCGGGCAACATGTTGAGCAGAAAGCAAACCAAAGTCTGTGGAAACTCAAACTTGAATGTCCAAAATATGAATTCCTCGAGGAGAGTGGTATGCACCAGTTTTTTGCCCAGGGCCGGCAAATCGCGATATTCGTCGGGCGGTTCGGGATTGGGGAAACGATTGACCGCATCCTCATATTTCTCGCGATTGGCCTTAAGGAAGCGGCCATTGCGCGTATCCTGGCAGGGTGTCTCCATGAAGTACGAATAGACATCGGCATTGATCAATGTGCGCGTCATCACCTTGCGCATTATCTCGCCCATGTTGTTCAGATCGATGAGCATATTGGCGAACGCCTCGCACGAGTACGAGGTAACCGCATGCGCCTGCAGCGAGGCATCGCTGTGCTCCCGAAAATGCTGGAGCAATCGGAATAGGAGCTTCGGCATTATCGCCGCGGCAACGGCCAGCAGATTGTTGGGCACCGGGTCGCGATTGACGCGATTATTGATGCCATGATCACTGCAGAAGCCCTCGGCCTTCATCACGGAGGTGTCGCCGCAATCGCATGCGCCGCCCGCCTGTGACAAGAACATGTTGAAGTCATGGTTGGTGTGATTGCCCTTCTTGAAGCAATCGCGACATATGGACATGCACGGCGAAATGCCGCAGGTGCGACATCGATATGCCACCACATGTGGCACCCAGACCAGACCGCATTTCGCATGGTTGTCATAGCTGCGAACTGTAAGAGAAGCGGACAGATAGAGAGGATTACATTATTAAGTCATTTTTAGTTGGATATATTTATTTAAAAGTATGTTCAAGGTTATTTTATTTTATATTTATTATGTAATTTAGAAATATAAAAAGTATCGATATTAGGTTAAATATCGATATTTATACCGGTTGTACTCTGTGCAATGGTGACAGCAGCGATAACTCACTCCCTAAACCTAACATAAAATATTTCAAGTTTATTAAAAACAGTTTTAAAATTAATAATCGATATTTGCTTAATTAAGAAAAAGATCGATAACTCATTAAAGAGAATATAATAAACAGATAACTGAATAAATATTTTAATCAATTTTAAAATGCATAGATATTATATGATATCATAGATATAATATTCAAAAATAGAATTGGGAAAACCTATGTACATTGACCTCGACCCATTTAACATAAAACATTTAGATGCATATGTACATGTTTTTATCAAGCAACAGAGTATTTATGTTAAAAGCCGCTTAGGTAATTTGATTTTTGTGTTTACTCCTTACAAAAGAAGCAAATGATGGTTTTTCTGCGTTATCGATACATGTCTGGTGCATCTCAGAAATTTATCGCAAGCAAAAATGAAACCGTTTTCGAGAGGCGCTCAGGTTAGACCACTTTGCATTGGGCGTGATTAGACGGTAAAGAATTTGTTTGTTGTTGTTGTTGATACGGTCATTTTATT
>SCDS01002076.1:0-14663 GCA_004149465.1 Drosophila nigromelanica
TAGTATTTAAACTTTTAACTAAAGAATCGTGCATCATTAAAAAACTTTTTGCTTAAGTAAAAGCTAATAATATTCATACTTAAAGTCAAACAAATGAATGTAAAGTGTTTCTTGACAGACTGTATGTGCAGTCAATTGCCAAGATCTAAACGCGCAATTCCAGGAAGTTTTTCCACTTGATTTGCAGGTGTGGCTACAAACGACAAGTGGCGCCAAGTGTTGAACTCTCTCTTGCTCACTCTTTCTCTTCCTTTTCCTCGTGTCTTCCTCTTTCTCCACTTTTGTGCGGCATTTTACATTTCTTATGCACACCTTGCACTGATTTCCATGGCTTTAATTTCCAAAGTGGAAGACCAACTTGGTCAGCGCCATTGGCCCACATTTGGAGAAGCTGCTGCATAAAGCCCCACGGCATTGCGTTGCGTTGCCTCGTTGATGACGTTGGAGGTGTGTGAGGTGCCGTTGATTACCATGGTAGACACCCCTTGTGGCAGCTTTTTTTATTGCCTGTCCGCCCCAGATGTTTGCAAGGCTCAAGAGGCAAAAAATCGAATATGTTGCACACTTGTATTTTCTTCCAGGTTATAAAATTTATGATACTAACTGATATTGACCTGAATTTCGTATTTCACCCAATTCTTATCAATATAAGTTAATCTTCGTTTCGAAGTATTTTCACTGAAAATAAATAAATGTTGATATACATTGTAAGAGTATTTCATAGTCGTTGCATTTTCAACGAATCATCTGCAAGTTTCACAACAATGTTATAGCTTTAGTTATAGCTAACATAAAGTATCGGAGCGTGTTTAATCCACTTGATCGACAAGTGTTAATTATGCGCACGTTCGTCGTAAAGATCAGACAGAGTGAAAGAAAGCCCCACGCAATTAAAGTGAGGCCGGATATGCGTATGACTATCTTATGATAATCGAATGATAATCGTATGTAGATTGCGCCTGTTCAGTTTACGAGTATGACCAAGTTTGGGCTATAGGAAGCATAAATTGTGAGCTATCATATTGCAGGCAGATATGCGATTGCATATTAATATATTGTGGGGGAGTCATCAATGTTTTAGTGTTGGGAAATTGTAAACCAAATTGGAGTGGAGATAAAGTTTCAAAACAAAATATATAATAGACAAGTCGACGTGTTCTGAATCAAATAGTCCCTGATTTAGTTGTCAGATGCTTAGCTCCCGGCAATAATTCAGTTTAAACCACATAGATTGAGGTGAAAATCGTAATTCTGTCATACAATTTTTTTTTTTTTCGTAAAACGTCTAAACTAAGAGTTTTATTTTAACTCCGATGGCCGACGATGATGAGGTTCAGTTCGATGCCGTCGATTCGGGCGCATCGAAAACATTTCCCATGCAATGCTCGGCATTGCGTAAGAACGGATTCGTAATGCTCAAGGGACGTCCCTGTAAGATTGTCGACATGTCCACCTCGAAGACGGGCAAACATGGACATGCCAAGGTCCATCTCGTTGGCATCGATATATTTACACAAAAGAAGTACGAGGACATTTGCCCCTCCACACATAATATGGATGTGCCGCACGTGAAGCGCGAGGATTATCAGTTGACCGACATCAGTGATGATGGATATGTCACCCTAATGGCCGACAATGGCGAGATACGTGAGGATCTCAAGGTGCCCGAGGGCGAACTGGGCGGCTTCTTGCGTACCGAATTCGGTGAGGGCAAGGATCTGTTGTGCACCGTTCTTGGCGCATGCGGCGAGGAGTGTGTTATTGCCACGAAGGCCAATTCGGGACTGGATAAGTGATGTGTGTCGGCGAGAATCACAATATAGAACGCAGACTGATATAAATAATAAAATATTTAGTTGAAATCAATTAAAAGGCCAAGCATATAATAGATGGTTTATTTTTGGAGAGCTTCTCTAGAGTTTATGCAATTGTTGATCTTGATTCGAGGCTAATCAAAACATTTTAAAATGTGAAAAGATTATTGTAATATAGATCCGATTAAGTCTTATATAGTCCTGAGAATATAGACATGTCAAATGATAGTTACCAATTATGAACTTCTTAGATAAACTTTAAAATTATATCTATCAATTTATACTTGTCAAAAAATACTATAAATATATTCCATCTTATCTTTTCTTTGATTTCCTAAATATTATGTATCTACAGCCTTCAACATAAAACTCTCAACATGATATATGACAAGATAAATGAACGTTGATCTTTATTTTTTCAATATTTTGATCGTTCAAATGAACTTCAAAGCAACGTGTGCGCTTCCAATTTTAGGCCCGCATTTCGGCCTAGGCACATTTATCATGTTAGACGCAAACATAATTTAATCGTTTTTATCAAATTAATGAGATCTCATTAAGAGAACGCGCCCGTCCAGTTCAGCGTTTTATCAGTTCGGTGTGGCTAAAGCTAATGCTGAGGAGAGAGGAGATCATCAGCGCACTTTGGGGTCTTCACGTTCATCAAGTGTTGCTAATTATGCATTCTTATCTATCGCTATTCCTCCAGTTACAGTTCAATGGCCAAGTAACCAAGTCTGTTGACCACCTGAACAATTAAGCTCCAATTGCAGCATTCATTTCGTTAAATGTCGTTTTCCATTTGCATTTTCATTAATTTTGCTTAGACGAACGTTTGTCGTTGGTGGATATATTGACTGCTCGATGCCTGCTCGTTATTCCCATTGAAAATGAGTTCATTGGGGTATATTGAAGTAGTGAAAATTCAGGAGGAGGTTTTTACGATTACATAAAGTATTTGTATGTCTATATAAACAGAAACTGTAGTAGCAGAGATTTTACTAGATAAATGTTATCGTATCTTTAACTTGGGTTGTTCCTTAGCAATCAAGTAATATTAACGTGAATGGATCTTGTGCAAATTACAAAAGTGACAGACTTGATTTTGAATTTAGTTTTATTTATACATGTATATCGTAAACTTCAGATTTAAATTTTTTTGTTATTATTTATGTGTAACATTTTAAAAGATTTGTTGATTACAAGAAATAATATATATCATAAGAAATTCAAAGAAATTCAAAAGCTATGTACAGGGTATCTCCTAGTTGATTAGCCTCGCCTGGAGCACTCCTACTTGTTTACCACTGCCGTTGTGGCGTCTCGCTGGCGGCGTCGGCGTCTCCTCTCTGCAGCATCGCTTTGCTCCACCTTCAGCTGCCGTCGGCGTCGTCTCCTTCATTTTCAATTGACAGGCAGTTATTTTGTTGCTTCCTTGTTCGCCAATTGCATTGCCAATCGACTAAATGCATAATATTTGCATAGCCCAGAGGACTGCGTTAGATGCGAGTACTCACTTGCACACTCACACTCACACTAGTGCATTCAGTGCTGATTCATTGAATGCGCCCGTCGCCAGTCATTCATTCAAATTTTGTAACTGTTGTTTTGCCTGCCAATTTGACATTTCTGTCAAGCTGTCGCCGTTTACAAACCCTCGTTACAGGCCCCCGTTTCCCCCCTGTCCCCTGCTGTGTGGGTGTGTTGTCTGCTTCCAGCTGGTTTTTCTAGTGCGTGGTTTTTCAGTCAATATTGCTGCCACTCCTCCTCCCCCCTTTTAAAGCGATTAAACGCGTTGTCATGTCTGTTAACAAATTCAATAAATTTGTGCTAATACAATTTAATACGCGACTTGTCTGAGATTTTGGCCAAAGGATTTTGTTACATGGCCGGCGCCACTCCCCAATAATTCGCTGTGGGAATGAATGAATAAGAAAAATAACCAGAAAATAGTAGAAACGGGAAAAAATAGATATATATGTCTGCCTGCGCGTGATGTCACAATCGAAAAGGCGGCAAGAACTTTGCGTTTTGTTGCCCGAAAATCAATTAGTTGCCAAAGAAATAAACAAAACGAAAAGAGCATAAAAAGAATATCAAATGATGAATAACAAACAAAAAGAAGGCAACGAAAACCACTTTGACGGGGGCGTCTGTAGAGCCCAACGGCACCCGCATATATTTATAAATATAATTCGGTCGACTCTTTGAGTCGAGCCTGAGAAATGTTTCCTAACTTTGGCATATGTGAGAATTAAAATGATTTTGAAAATCGGGGAGTGAGTGTTTAACAGGCAAATGAATAAGCGATTGCTAAGCAATGAGTAAATAAAGGCATTAGCTGTTTTGAGTAAGATACTGCCAGGGTGGGGCGAACTGCATTTTCCAAGAGGGGAATGGGAGGGGACCCACAACAACTAATTGCTAAGCTTGATTGATAAATGTTTGTCCAATTTTGTGGGAATGTGTGTGGGATTAAAATAAATGAGAAGAAAAAGGAAAAGCAATGAATCTGGACCACATTCCTCAAGGGAATTTCTATATATATTACTAAATATATTACTAAAAGATGTAGGCTAGATCAAGGCTATATTCTTATGATAATCTGAACTGTTATACATATTTAGTATTTTTGGAAAGAGTGTCTGAACTCTGTAAACATTATATTAACAGCTTAAAAAGTAAAAAAATAAATAATAAAATTGATTTTCATAGCTAAGACATAAAATACCGCCAGCCGTATTCCTTAACGGTAACACCTTAGCGCAGGATTACAAGGCAAAATACCTCGGGTTAACACTTGATCAAAGACTGACGTTTCAAGACCACATATCCACGACGGTCGGAGCCTGCAGAGCGATCTTACAGAACAAAGCGCTACGCCTAATCACTGATGCGGACTGGTATGTCCGAAACAGTACGCGTAGCCACGGTCGAGGACCAAATTTGCTTTCACAGCAGTCGCTATAATGACAGGCTAGCAAGCCACAAAAACCGACAGGCTTATCCCTTGGTTGTAGCAAGAACATTAAGGCGACTCAAACGTCGCCAAATCTCAGATATTTTAGATTAGGAAAATTTGTTAACTTAATATAGATTGTATTAATGGTGCTATTTTTTAAATATAATATAGACAGATAAAAGGGTATCCTGCACTTTGTTTGCTGCCTCAACAAATAAAAGTAAAGGAAAAAATAGCTAAATCGAAACATATTTAAAATAAAGAAATCATAATTTCTAAATATCCTTCTCCTATTATATCATTGGATTATGCAGCGAGGCTAATTATCTGTATGTCGATTTTATATTACTTATTCCACAAATGCGCTGATTTCCGTCCGTCTGTACTTTAATCGGCTTTTAGTAAAGTTTGACAGTTGCATTGAAATCAACTTAACTATCCACGCTCCCCCATCCCCTTTTTACTTCCTTTGGTTGCCTGCATAAACTGCCAACTAATTGTTATTGATTTTGGCTTTGCATGCAGCATTATAAATAAGTTATATGCATAAGCTCAATGCGGAAGAGGCCATTTTGAGTAGAGGGGCTAAAACTTGCCGCTGCACTTGGCCCATGGACTTGGCTCAGGGCTGTCTTGCATTATATTTTCAAGTGCAGCGGAATACACAAGTATTTCATATTGAATATCGCCAAGACAACAACCATAATAATAACAACAACAATTTTCTAGTGTGGGTGAGGCCTAGAACAGAACCCATTTCAGGCTTCAGCTGCACTTGACCTCCAGCTCCAACTCCAGCTTTCCCTCTGTCTTTGCCTTCGGCTCCGACGCGACTTACAGTGTCTGCTGTCAGTCAATCAACAAGAAAAACTGCACCATGCAGAGTTTCTGCCCCTCCCCCTGCCCACCGCCCCTGACCCCTTACTGTTGTCAGCCGCCTGCATATATCTATCTATCTATCTATCTAAAACTAATTACACGCTTTAATATGTCGGCTGGCGGTCCGGGGCGTGGCCATTATTCAGCAGTTTTGTAGCGTTTTTTTCGGAGTGTGGGGACTGGGCGTGAATGCGTGCATCATGCAGTCATGGATACACTTTTTACTGTTATTCACACATACACACACAAAGCAAATGCAAGCGACATCGATGTTTATCTAACGGTCATAGGTAAACAGCTCGTCAAACAGAAACCGCCCCACTTTGCCCCGCCCCAAAGCGCTTTCAATTAGAACTTCATTTGTGCACGGAATGGTGACAGTTGCATGTTTTAATTACTCAATTTGTGTTGATATATTATTATATCGATATAACTTTCTATTTTGTTAGATCGATTAATGTGCAGTCATCAGGGATTTATTTTTGGGGGTTTTGAGATTCCCTGGGGGTTTAGTTGAGTTAGCAAAAAAAGTAGTTGGTCATGTAATATCTCAAAATATAAATTTTCGGTGTAGAGAAATTGTATATATATTTATTTAAATTTTACTGAACAACTTTCATGAACATAGAATTCTCTTACTAATTGCATTGCAATTTAAGCTGAAAGAAGAAATTTCAATTAAAATTCATAAATAGAATGTTTTATATATTTGTTTTTAAATTCTTAACTTAATTATTATATTTAGCTGATTTTGAGTATATTTTGTTGAATAAACCAAGTATAATTTTCGGATAGTTAAGTTGAGATAAATTATATATATATATATATATTTTTTTTTTTTTTAATTTTACAAAGTCATTAGTCACAGTCTTATCGATGGCTTTTATCGATATGTGGGCGCGTTGACAAAGCGCTTGATAATAAAACTAAGGTATAATGTTTTCTTCTTTGTACATCTTATGCTTAATATGCTGGCAATCTTTATTATCTTCGCATTTCGGTTTTATGATATATAGGCTTACCTTTCCCGACTTTTCCTATACAGATTTTGTGGTTTAGCTGGCAAAGTGCTAATGATGCAACGGCGTTTTATCTGATCTGAAGATAAGCATTAAATTAATTTAGTGCCTCTGGCTTTAATTAATTGTCGCTCGTGAGACACCTTTTGACTTGGAGCCTCAAGTCGCAAGTCTCAAGTCTCAAGTCTTGCAAGTTGCGTGAGGCAATTAAAGAGATTTATGTGTCAAGTCTCCACCCTCTCTTTAAAGGGCCTGACTACGGACTAACGGAATCGTGCGTGTCTCGTGGCGCGCTCAATCGGAATAAATGGGTTAAAGAAACAAGTGTATGCGTGTGTAGGTTTCGCACCAGATAAACGAGAGATACAAAGGGAATTGAAGTCGCACTACTCTCCACGTGCAATGGGGTCATTGGAAAGTTGGGTTATATTTTATATCAGCTCGAGTTGAGAAATGTGACTTGTGGACTGACAGGTAAGCTACAAACTGCAACCCGGCTATGACAAGAGGTGTTGATGAATGAGTTACACTTTCAGTTGAATAGTTAATTTTAGCAGGTGCCAAGGAACAGAATATATATGACGATTAAGAGAGAAACTTCAGGTAGTAAACAGTTTTAGTGTTAGTTTTGTGAGGCTTGAATACAACAAAGTTTAATTGGTGTATAAATATCTTCTTTAAATTCTGTCTAGTTCTATATTTAAAATTTAAAGAATAAACAATTTAATTACGTTAAATTATAATTATTAATTATTTGTTGGCTCAGGCAAAAGATTAGCTAGCACTATTTATTTAAAACATAGCTTAAGAAAAATACCCATAAAGTCTGCCGATGACATCATTTTTAAGTAAAATGCTCATTAAATAACACCACAGTGTTCCGGTATTATATATTTTTAATTATAATGCCATTTTGTTTTATTTTATTTTAAGCACATTTTATACTACAATACATATCGTATTACAGTATTATCGTCTTATTGTAGAACGATCTACAACTCATTACACAGCTAAATGCTAAGGTCAGCTAAATGTAGTTAGATTCCCCGAACCAAGGTGCTGGCCTCTATATATGTATATAAAACTCTGTCAGTCTTTTGGCTGTGTTCTCGTTGCGTGTCTTGTTTGTTTTTGTATTCTTTCTTTAAAGCCAAGCCCATTTAAAACTTAAGCTGCGATTACTGGGACATTGGTCATGAATATTTCAAACGACATTTTGGATGAGGTTTCTGTTAAGAAACGCACACAAAATAAAAATTCATATGCTAATTGCGTGCCAAGTGCGTTGGAACGACCCTGAGAGAGGTGGGGAGGGGGTATGTGAAATATATGAAATGATATTGGGTAACACCAAAGCACAAACAGTCGAACATACAGTCAACAGTGTATGTGGGAAAGGGGGGGGGGGGGGGCGGCTGCGGCAGCTGCACAAAGGGGCAACTGGCAATCGAATCGTAAATCAAATTGCAGCATTTAACGAGGCAACTTTGGACCGCGGTCTTGGACGTGGCGTCCACTCGACCACGCTCCACTGGCATTTTACAAGGGAACTGCACGCGTTTTAATTGCAAAGGGGGGTGGGGGAGCGGAGAGAGAGACAGCAAGATGCCCGCAGGCGAGTGTGTGTTTGTAGTGTGTGTGTGTGTGGAGGCGTGCGTGCGCTCAATGAGCTCATGGAGTGGCGCCCCCCAATGGAGAAGTGAGGCATGCCCCATAAATAAAGAAAAACTTGCGTACGGTAAACAAAGTTGCGACAGTTAAACGGAAAGTGCAGTGGCAATGTGTACAATAGAGGGGGGAGTTGGGGGGAAGACTGGGACCCCACTATAAAACACAATTGAAGCGCCACATAAAAAGTGGAAGGTGGAGGGAGGGGTAAGGGAAGGGGGAGCCTGTCGGCGCATTCAGTTAAAGTCTCCATTAGGCGCTTGCGCATTTGTCGCTGCGTGGGCTGAACAAGAGGAAGCAATAAGAGATAAGCGAGAGAGTGAGGGGGGAGAGACTCTCCATATAAGAGAGAAATTCTTTGATTTTTTTTGCGTACACAGCTTCAATGATTTTATCGACATTTGCATCCTTAGCTTCAACTTTTTTTTCTTTAGTTAAATTTAAAGTTTTCCCGACAAACCCAAAAAGGAAATTCATTTTCACTGACCAACTTTTTGGCATACGTTTGCTGGTGGGAATGGCAATCAGGAAAGGTTTTTTATTTTTGTTATTGTGTGTGCATTTCCACCCAGGTTTTTCACGTTTTTTTCATTTTTATTTACTACCTACATTAAATTTAAGTTTTTCATCAAGTATTTGTTGTTGTTGTTTTATAACTGGTTTCTGGCCAATTGAGACATAACTGTAGTTTAATGCACATTAACATTTTCCTTGGGAATTATGTCAGTTGGTTCGCTGGGCCCGCGAGTTTCCTTAAAAAAAAAGTACAACGCACAACATCAGAGCGTAGGTTGTTAGGGGTGTGCGGGGGAGGGGAGGGGGGGGGGAGATGCAGTCAACAATTCATTATAGTGTTGCACAAATGTTATTGTTTGCTAATTTTGCGAAAAATATCCGAGCGTAAACAGATCTACTATGGAATATGAATATATACGGCTTATGCTAAATTGTGAGAAATATGAAAGTAGGCTTTGACTAGAGATAAGTCAAGTTTGTGCATTATTATAAGATGCTATTGAGGTTATTGTAGCTGAATTAGTTTGAATGATGAACAGGGAATATTTATAATAATTATATAGAAGATAAGATAGAAAGAAAGGATAAATATGTTAGCCTTAAGCAAATAAAAAGCTCGATAAGCTTTCATTTAATATTAAAGCTTAGACAAAACATTAAAGTCTTAAATTACTTAAGTGCAGACTAATTTGCTAGTTTAATGCAAAGATAAATAGCTGATACCGTGAACTTTAACAAAGGGTTTTTCTTTAACTGCAAGTTGATCAAATTCCATGCTAATCATTTGCAATTGCTGCACTTGCTCGGCTTTAAATGAGCACCTTGTACAATTGCACCAGACAGGCTGTCAAATTAATTAAATTGCCTGTAAATGCAGCAACAACAACAGCAATAGATACAACAACAATCATCAGCTACATCAACTTCAAGTCATGATGTCGCTTAAAAACGTCATTAACATTAACATTAAGCTAACCCCTAGACGATGGACTTTTCACCTTGGCCCCAACTGCAATTTACCAATAACAACAAACGAGGCGAGACGAGAAAAAAAATCAACTCATTAAAGTAGCGAGACGAAGAGAGAGTCTGAGAAATGAGTTAGGCGGAGAGCAGAGTGGAAGTAGCTAACGCTGTTGAAGCAGAAGGGGGGGAGGAAGACCAGAGGAAACTAAAGTCAAATCAATGCGGGTGTTGTCTTCATAGTCCGAGTCCACATTCACTTGTCTCCATGGAGCTAAAACAGAAGCAAACGCCATAGCATGCAATGGCAAACGGTATGCGGAGGCGGAGTTGCAGTTGCAGTTGCCAGCTTGAGTTTGGAGGTGGAGACTGCGGCTGTGACTGCGGCTGAGGAGGCGTCAGTGGCTACCGGCTACTGTCTGCTGTCTGCTGTCTAGTCCCTGGTCAATGCTGTCGGCTGTGGACGTCGCCGGTGCCTGACAACGAATGTGAAATGTGATTTTAGTTTACATTTTTATGCTCTGCTCACAAAGTCGAAAAAGGGTGAATTGGTTTTATAAAATGTTCGTCTAGCTGTGGAAGCTAGAGAGTTAATTTTGGAAATTATATTTTAAAATAGCAGAAATAATACACACAGAAAAAAATATTTCTGGAAGAAGCTATAGACTTAAATTTAGCTGGAATATATCTCTCAGGTTTAAAGTTAGAATTATATATAGTTTTTAATGATGATTTTTTTAATATGGAATCAAAATTATTCTCGGCTTGTTCTACATTTATATTTTATATTTTTATAACCATATTTTCTCAACTTCTTTAAACTCAACAAGACACAATATTAAAGAAAACTTCTTTTAAACAGTTTTTAAGCTGTTACAACAATTTAAACAGAGTATGTCTCATTTGATTGCACCCGACTGCAAACAATTTTATCTCTGTTTTTATTTTGTGACTGCAACAATTTGGCTCTTTGTGAGCTGTTTTCCATTAGCGAAAATGAAATTTATATCATGTAATTTAGTAGACAGCGAACTCCCACGTAATCCAACCGACAAACCGATTGACATTTCCACGTTTGGGAAAGCCAAGTGAAGTCAAGTCAAGTGGCCACAGTGAAACTTCCGAATGCAGCACTGAAAGCTGACTTTTTGGCAGGCATACTACATCATCCTAGTTCTTTACACACCGTTGACTTACTTTTCCGCCTGCCTATTGCAATTTGTTTTTCACATTTTTTTCTTTTTTTCTTCTAGCTTCTAACGGGCTTTTGTTGCTGTTGTTGTTGGTCTTTCTCACATTTTCACCTGCTGCCTAGCAATTTCTCCCATCAGTTTTGGCGCATAGCCCAAAAAATCTTGACAAATTAATAAACAAGCTGTCAAGCGGGCTGCTCGACACTGTCCAACAACTCTGCCATACTATATACATGATTTACCCCACTCCACTCCTCCCGCTCACTGACCACGCTTGCCATTTGTCAGCCTCTCGGCGATTTCAGCAAATTGCATTCTTAATGGACTCTGCCCGGCCCCAGGCTGCAAAGTTTCTATGCAAATCCAAATTGTAAGTGTGTGTGTGTAGAGCGAAAATATTTCTGCTGAAATTGTTGCATTTGGGCTGATAAAAAAAACTCTATGATAGGAGTTGAAAAACAAATAACTGTACTTAACATTCCTCATGCAAAATTGATAGCATATTTTTTAGACACTCATTCATAATTTTTTTTTTTAAATTTCCACTTATGAAGAAGAAGAGTCTTTATTTTTCTTTTTCTACATTGCATCCTTTCTTTTCGAATCTCTCCCTCGTTTCTCTGTCCTAGCGTTAACTCGATGTTATTCTGAAGTTTGTTCTTTCTCCCTCCCTCCGCTATTTGTTCTCCTTTCGATAGAAAGCTTTTAATTTTTCTGTAATTTTTGTCCTATATCCTGTACTGATTTCAATTTCAGTATATTGTCTTGATGGCCAAATTGTGCAGATATCATCAAGCATTTAATTTTACCCTTTCCTTACATGCTCTGTACTTCATAATTCGCAATATCATCGTTGCACTCGATCCCAATCAACGCTGATTAGTAGCGAACGTATTTAAACGTACTTAAACGTATTTTGAGTGCATTTTCACTTTCAATCGGTTTTTATTTTTTTTGTTGGGCCTTGTTTAACTGTCATTAGCAAATACTTATAATATCTCAACTTTCAATTGCATTCAATTGAAGTTTGTTTTTGCGCTCTGGGTCTTGAAGACATGCCATATGTGTTCATTTATGAATATCTTCGTTTTTCTTAATTACTTGACAATTAACAATGCAAATTGCAGAGAAACGCCACCTGGCGGCGGTCGTTGAACGCGTCGCTTCGACACGCAATTGCAACAAACATACACAGAAAACAAACAAAAAATATCCCAAATACCATTGTGGAATATTAAACATATGTAGACAAACATTTTGCTGTTTGCTGTTGTTGTTAGTTGCTGTTTGTTGTTGTTGTTAGTTGTTAGTTGTAATAACGTGTTAAATTTTCACATGGAGCATTTCGAATATTTATCGCTGTTGCAGTTAAAAGACCGCCCACAAGTGGCTGCCTAATTAAAATGCAAAGCAAATGTTTACGACTTTTGTTCAACAAATTTAGGGGTAACTGCAACAATAACAACAACAGAGACAACCTGCCATAGGCCAAAACGAGGCGGCGCTTTATAAACTTGGCTCAAGCACGCGATGACCGCGAATTTCTGCCAGCCAAAGGCAAAGTTTGCATGTTAGAAGGCCATAAGAGCTAACGGAATCGCTGACAGTGAGTCCAGGGACCAACATTGACATTAGACTTGGGACACCGCATGCCACATGCCACATATCTCCCTCTTTTGGGCAGCAGCAGCTGTCCCTGCTGGGCCAAGTTTCACTTTCGTTTGTCTCATCGCATCATTGTAATGTAAATTGGTTGACCCAAACATTTATAGAAAAGATGCAGTTGTATTTGAATAACAAATTTAAAAACAACTAAAGGGTGTTGAATGTTTAACACACTTTGAGATACTAAATTTACATAATGTGCTGCCTACGATTCACAAGATATTACTGAAGGTGGTCGTTAAGATTCTTTAACAGATTTTAGCTTAACAGTCACTTTTGTGGATTGATATTTTAGGTAGCACTGTGTTGGGTCCACAATTTAAGATTTTTAGTTTTTTTTTTTAATTTTAGCTTGTGAATAACAGCTTTTTTACATTTTCGAGCTAGTTTTAATGTCATGTTTTAGTCAGAATTTAAAATTAAATGGCTTAAATCTTATTATTTCAGTCTGACAATGATCTTAAGTTATTGGTTCTGATTGAAATATTCTTATGTTTTATACAATTATTCTTTGATGGATCGCACTCATGATCATCATATAGCATAAAGAGCTCACTTTTAAAGTATGACCAGCGAGACTTTCTGACCATAATAATTATAATATATAATTAAATAAAATAGTAGTATGTTGTGTAAACTAATTCGTGTAGTAAAATTCTTTTCACATTGTTACCATATAAATTCAGCTACCCCTTAGTAGTTTCCATTTCACAGCACTGGTCATGCTCAAATAATTGTACCTACTTAGCAACCCATAGTTCAGGGATTTTTTTTGAGTGTAGCTTTTCCAGCTGTTCGCATGTCTTTGCCACTAATCTGATAAACTTAACCCCTATGTTTATTAGAGATTACTCGTATTAGATTTGGGCTCATTGCTCATTGCCACGTTTCACCTGGCCCAGTGCCTTTTCTGCCAGAGTTCAATGTGAAAGTGCGAGTGCGAGTTTATGTATCTGCTAGATACTTATGAAGAGAAAAATGCATTTTATTTTGGTGCAGTTTGGGCAGCTGCCGCCTGGCCATCGAGCCGGACAATGAAAGATCTTTCATTGACCACCTGAGGCGATGTCGGCCTGTTGCATGTCATTTTCTGACCGGTATCTCAATAATTCATACGCAATTGTATTGAACAATAAATTAATCACACGAACGAAAGCCAACACACACACACACACACGCATACACATACACACACACCCGACAAAACGTCATAAACAATAGCCAAACACAGATGTATCTGCGCACATATGTAATAGATACATAAGTTTCTGCATATAAACGAATGCAACCATATACAAAACACGCATTTGCAAATGAATAAATATTGAAAGAAAAAAAGCGTTGAGCGGGAAATTAAAAGGCAATTTTCCGAACAGTTAAAACACAGATCGAACGTGTTTTTTTTTTCTACCAGTGCAAAAGTCAATTAATCATACAAGAAAATACTGTGTTCAATGTGCATGTCGATGTTGTTACCGTTCGTTGTTGTGGTTGTTGTTGTTGCATTTGCAGTTGTTTTGTGGCACAGGAAACATCGGCCGGCGTTTGTTTGTGAAGTAAAAGTAACCAAAAAGAAGCCGCGACAATGTGCAAAGTAGTTGCACAATTAAAGAGACATTTCACAGATACCATTGGCCAAATTCCAACAATTGACTCCATTTGCAATAGTCGCAGCTCTCCCTTGAGCGCTTCCAGTTCCTTCCGCCCGCTAGAAACTAGTTTAGAGGCATTTTTCTATAATTGTTGCTTGCCCAGCTTTGATTATTTTTAGAGTATGTCTAGACTCTGGACGAGTGGCCAATTGCCAGCCCATGACTCAGGCAATCTGTCCGCTAGTCAGTCAGTCAATCAGTTAGTCTGTCTTAAATTCACAAAAAAAAAGTTGTTTTCGTGTCCAGTTTATTGCTCACACGCCTTTGACGAGGACTTTTACATAACCAGTCGACCTATAATAAATATATATATATATATATATATATATATA
>SCDS01002078.1:0-11336 GCA_004149465.1 Drosophila nigromelanica
ACAGTTGCTAATTAAACTTTTTGTTAAACGCTTAAAACATATGGCGTTTGCCAATACCCAACGAAGGCGAACTAGCTCCTACCCCTCCACTCCTACCCCTCCTGTAATGACAAATGGTTGTCAGTTTGTCAGCTGCCGCTAGCGCTGCAGCTGCTGCGCCAATTGCCCCTGAACAATTGGACCCCAACCAGCCATAAAAAAGCAAAAACTAAAGAAAGAAAAAAAACAAAAAATAAAAGCCAGTAAAGTCAGGAAAAACTAAAGCCAAACTTTATTTTTTGCCCACCTACAAATAGAATTGCAAAAAGCTTGTCCAGCTTGCGGGGGGGAAGTATAATGTAATGAATGGACTCGAGCGGGGGAGGGTGCAAGGTGAACTTGGGGCGAGCTCGTTGTGCAATTAACTGTAAAAATGCTGTCACAATATTTAAAACTTTTAATTGTTTGCTCAATTGCAAAAACAGCAGCAACAGCAGCAACAGTAACAGCAAAAGCAGCTGCAGTTGCAACTGCAACAATGTGGCGCCACTTTAAGCAACAAACTTTAAGGACATCCATGTCCGCATTCACATCCGCATTTGTATCCGCATTCGCATTCGTATACGCGTTCTCTTTGTCATCATCGCCGCAGTGGTCGTTTCATGCCGTTTCGTTTCATGTCGTTTCGTTTCGTTTCCTCTCGTTTCCCACACTCTGTCGTCTGATTTTGTTTCGCTTTCGTTTTTTGCAAAAATAATTTAACATGAATATATCGCATTTCATGGAGTCATACATCACACAGCGGCAGGCAACATGCGGCTGCAACCAGGGGGCGTCGGGGCGTGCCTAGTTTCAGGGGACGGGGGCATTGGGGAACCACGGGGAGTGACAGCACTAACATAAACCACAATAATATCCAAAGTCATGAAGGAAGTAACCAAGTGTGAATTTTCGGTTTATGCCTCGCGAAAGAGACCGCTGCCGGCGTCGCTGCCAGCGTCGCTGTGCACCCTACAACATTTGCGCACTTCGATTTTATTCTAAAAAATGTGTACATATAATAATATCTTTATTACGACACCTATTTACACTTACAAATACAACAACAACAACAAAAATATATTTTGTGTGTTGCAGCCTCGTGCTCCCAATTTCCTCTTTTTTTTTCTAGTTAGCTAGCGTTCTTGTTTAACGGCGCCTAGCTCAGTTCCATTTTCCTCCATTTGCTAAGCTGCTTTCTGATTGGTCATTTAAATTTGCAGGGCTAAACGTGTAAGTGCAGCAAATGTTTGCGACGTGTCTCTCAACCAATTAAATTTGCGAGTTCTAATTGTTTGTGAAATGAGCAATTGAACTGTTTTACAATCTTTTTGAGTGTACACTGCTCAATGGTAGCTCATTACAACGCTCCCTCTAGCCGGCCAGCCGCAAGGCCCCAACGTTGTGTTGTGTGTTGTTGTGTTGTTGTTCTTGTGTTGTGTTGGGTTCTGTGTTCCGAGTCGCTGACGCTGGGCGCTCTTTGCAGTTGTTTTAGTTTGAGCTTCCGTTTCGCGGACAGTTTGCTTTGCTGTTTTTATTCTTGTGTGATTCTTTAACTACACACACACACACAAACACACACACACTCACTCATACACACACTCCAACACAGTGCGGCAAAAAAAAGAAATGGTTGCAACAAAACATTTACGACGTCATCGTTTCACAATTTTCGTCCAGTTTTGTGTTGTATCTTAAAATAAAAATTTCTTGCTGTTGCACTCCCCCGGCGGGGGAAAGAGACGAACGGAAAAAAACAGAGAGGGAAGAGCAAGCAAAAAGACAGCAAAACCTCGTGTCATTTATCATGCATTTCCACTTTTGGCTTCCGTCGGCCGGGACACGGCCCGGCACAGACGAATGCACGAAACGGACGCAAAGACAAGCGAATGGACAATTGCGAGTCGAGTGGGAGCCGGAACGGGAGCGGGAGCAGCTGAAATGATGTGTGCGCTGCTTTTGCCGCAAGGCATACAAAAAAAAAATAAACTAAAAATAACTAAAAAAAAATGAAAACAACGCAACAAAACAAAACACATTTCAGTGTCAGTTCTTTTTTGGCCTCTTTCATGTCCCCCAACCTCATGTCCCCCAGCTCTGCCTCTGCCGGTGGAACCGTCGCATTCGGTGGGGCAAATGAAGCGGCCCACAAATCATCGACAGCCGCCCAATTTATGCGTTTTCATTTGGCCAACAATTCGCTTTTCATTTGCATTTCCTTTGCGAGCCGAAAACACCCCTCCAGCCATTCCCCATGAAGCTGTATACAAAATTAATAAAAAGCAAATTCCCCAAAAGTCGCAAAAAAATAATACTGTTCAATCAGTCTCCTTTTTTTTATTCGCATAGAGAACCAAAAAAAATTAACTATTATTTTTGGAATTGGAGAAAAATGAAATAAACATGTATTTATATATAATGGGTGTATGTGTATACCTACATAAGTGTATGTTTATGCCGTCTTGTAGGGTATTTAGAAAACAATATTACCTGCAATTTGAATATGGAAATGGTGCTCAACAGCGCTCCCATCATTTATCAAATATTCCGAGTTTTTTTGAAGCAAAATTTAAAAAAGTTCTTGTTTTTTTTAAAATGTGTCACATTTTTTGGGTGCCAACCAAAAAAAGCTTGACATGAGTTGGTATAGAGAATATATAATAATAAAATTAAATATAAGGATAACATTAAAAAACACAATAGTAAGAGTACTCTGTTCGTGTGTGCCCGACTATGAGATACACTGTTTCCAGCTGCGAACACTCGTAATATTCATTTTTTACACACTATTTTTTTTTTAATAGATTTTCTTATTCAATCTGTATGAAAATATCAGAAGATATCTCTACAATTTGTGATTTCTTTTGTAAAGTTTTCCATAATTTTAATTTAATATAAAACCTAATAAGTATACTACATATTTCTAGAAATGTTTATCTACATAATGACTTATGAATACTTTGAATGAATATTTTGTTTTGAATAAGCCTCATTTTAATTTTCCCTTTAACGACCGATAGTATCGCTTATGGCTCAATTATCAATTATCGATTATTGATAGGATCTTTGTCCTATCCTGTCAAAATTTTAAATTGTAAGCAATCTTTTATCTTGAATAGATTCAAGTCTATAATGATGCGAACAGGAGTCGTAAATGCTTCAGATTTGCATGATTTTAGCATTTGCCCAACAATATTTTTGTAAGCCAGGCATATTTGTGGCAACAAATGTGGCTGGCGCAGCTGCTACACTCGTGGGCGTGTCAGATGCGGCAAGTAATGTAAAGTTCGACTCAAGGGAAAACTGCGCCAAACAAATGCGACGCCATTTGGTCTACGTCTGCTGTTGGCTCAGTGCGTCCTCCCTCCCCTGCCACCCTCTCTCTTCCATCGTTTGCCTGTATCTAGGTTGTGACGCAAATAACCGCAATGAACTTGAGCCCAGCTGTCAATGTGATAAATAAACTTGGCTTGGCAATAGGTTTTTGCTGGTGCCCAGGTTCCGGCTGTCCGCCTCGTTTGCGCAGCGTATTCGTATAAATAATATGAAGACATGTTTATAAATCTGCCACCAACTAGATAACAATCAGTTGCAACTTTCCGTTTCCATCTCTTTGCAGCAACCACAACAGCAACAACAGCAATCGAGGCCAATCCAGGGAACCGAGAGAGGTCACACACAAACGCAAGCTTGCAATCACATCGAAGATGGGCGTGGCACGCCTTGCTCTAATGCTGCTGCTAGCGGCAATGCTGCAGCTTAACCATGTGGATGGATATTCTAGTACGTATGCGTAATATTGAGCTAAACATCTTTGTATTTTGTTGTCCTTTGTGCCTATCTACTCCTCCTCCTCCTCCTCCTTCTTCTTCTTGTCCGCCACTGGCTGGCGCTTAGTGTGCTCTCTAGCTATCTCCCCCTCTGTCTGGTGTTCCTTTTGTCTCTATCTTATAACTGTCTGCGTAATGTACAAATTAACATGCAATCATTGTCATCATTGCCATCAACTTCATCATTATCTTCACGATCAACATTGTTATCATCGTTACGTCCACGTGTTATCTTATCATTTGTATTATTTTGATTATCCTCCACCCAAAAAACCAACAACGAAACACTCAACAACTGCTCCCAACACGAACACCGTATCCGTCTCCGTCTCCGTCTCCGTCTTCGTCTCCGTCGTCATCTTCGGTCCCGTTTTCGTTCACGTTTACGCACCCAAAAATGTGCAGAGTATGGACGCGGCTGTGCCGACATTGGTTGCCTGCCCACTGAGGAGTGCATCATCACCAGTGACTCGTGCAGCTATAATCAGCGCGACGGCAAGGACTGCGGCAATTATCCGACCTGCAAGCGCAAGAGCGGCTCCAGCACCAACCAGGCCAATCCCTCCTCCTCGTCGTCAGTTAATCCGTCAGGTATTTATTTTATTTATTTTGCTTCATTTCATTTTTATTTATATGTACATATTTTTATGTACATATGTATATACATTTTTATTTATTCACTTACAATTTTGGTACTGGGCGGAGTGGGGCTTGGCAAGCTTTTACCAAATTGACGGCTGATAAAACGTCGTAGTTAAACCGATCGACAGACTTACAGACAGATCGAGGAACACACATATATCTACTGTAGTTACCTATTGATAACTGCCTATATCATTTGCTTTATTTTATATGTTCTTATTTATGGTATTGAATAATCAACACACAAATGCTACAAACTCAAGAGCTTCACCTTACACACACACACACATACACGCAAATACAGATGCGACGCTCTCTCTCTCTCTCTCTCTATTTATCTCACTCAAACATACATTTTGGTTTTTGGTTTTATTCAACTTGCACTCTCGCCCGCTCATTCATTGCCTCATTGAATAACAACACTGCAGCCCATGAGCTTTGGCCGGTGCATCAATTAACTAATAAAGAAGTACACACACACTTACATACATATGCATAGCTTTTGCTCGCTTGCTCTCTCACGCACACGCACACGCATACACACACACACACACACACACACACACACACAAGCACCAGCTGCTGCTCTGGCGTGCGTCAGCTCGTCAACTCGGATGGAGAGAGCACAAATTAAATGGCGACCGTGAGTGAGTGAGTGCGTGAGCTTTTGCTCGCTCAGTTACTCACTCGCTGACTCGCTCTTTCGCATGCAGCGGCAGCAGCTGTGGATCGTTCTCAGCTCAGCTCTGATTAACCAATTGTGTCGCATTTTCTCTCTCATTCTTTCACACTGCTCTCGCTCACAATGGCAATGGCAACGGCTTACTAACAGGATCCAGCCTTAATACGGGGCCGGAGAATAATATATTTGCGCCCGCCTCATCGAATCCCACACTTAACACCTACACCTACTTTAATCATAACAATAACAATAACAATAATCAAAACCAGAACGGCAATCAGCAACAGCCGTTGGGCGGCCAAAATGGCATGCAAAATGCCGGCCAAGGCGGCGGCTCGAATACCGCTAATGCGGAGGGCTCCAGTGGGGCCGCCGGTGCTTCAGCGACTGGCATCGATCAGCATTATGTGTTTGGGGCCAAGCATCATATGCCCATAATACCCAATATGCCAATATTTCCATATAATTCGCCCACCTCAGCGCCATCGTTTCAACAGTTTCCCCAACCCAATCATCCAGGTAGCGTGCTCAATCCGGGCTATCCCATGCATGGCCTGCAGCCGGTGAACCCCTACAATCCACCGTTCGTATTTGGCCAGCTGCCGTTCTATTCGGGACCGGCCGGCACTGGCGGACCGCCTGGCGGCGGCGCCGGCGTCGGCATGCCCAGCTCAAGCATTGGCATACTCGGAGGCGGCGGCGGTGGTCTGGCGCCGTATGGAAGCAACTATCAGGGCTACCAGACACATC
Source organism: Drosophila nigromelanica (assembly GCA_004149465.1). Taxonomy (NCBI): domain Eukaryota; kingdom Metazoa; phylum Arthropoda; class Insecta; order Diptera; family Drosophilidae; genus Drosophila; species Drosophila nigromelanica. The sequence goes on from SCDS01002078.1 coordinate 5,923, forward strand.
ATCAGAATGCGAACATGTACAACAAGCCGCCGCCACAGTACCAGAACCAGAACCAACAGAATCCCTACAATCGCCAGACCCAAGCACATCCTTCGGCAGCGGCGCGACGAGGCAACAACAACAACGTGCCCCTAATCGGGCTACTCGCAGCTCTCGTGTTGCTGCTGGCCAACAGGGTCAGCGTCAGCGGCAGCGGCAGCACGTAATAAGATGCAGCAGTAGCTACTCGCTGATCCCCCCACCCCCTTCCACTCTTGATCCCCCCACATACCAAGACGACGACGATCAAAAATGCGCAGGTCCTTTGCTTTGCTTAGGTCTCTTTTAATTTTCCTTTTTTTGTTTTTAATCACTTAACTGGTTTTTGGGCGCTAGTTTAAGACACAAAATGGGTTGTCCAAGCAACAACAACAACAGCAACAACAATGACAACAGTTGTCTCGCTCACACTCATTAAAAGCAAAAAAACTAAAAAAAAAATACAAGAAAAAATCAGCAAAGAGCAAAATCGTTACTTTCAACTCTAATTTCGGGTAATCTACGCAAATGGGATGATCTTTGCACATTTGTGGATATAATGAGGCACACACACATACACACACTCACACACGCACACACACATACAGCACTTTTGGAGCAGTTTCTATTTGAGCATTTTCTGCCAACAACACACGGGTCGTATACGTAATTTCAATATAATACTGTGCCGTGTTCATTTGTGTGTGTGTGTGTGTGTGTGTGTGTGTGTGTGTGTGTGTGTGTGTGGCTGAACTATCAGTCAGTAGCTGGTCTAGTGCTGGCCCTGAAGGCTTGTTGCACTTCTCTCTGTTTTTTTGCAGCTCAATTAAATTGGAATTTAATTTCGGGCTTAGCCCCAGTGCCTGCATCCGCCGCAGTTCTAGCTCCACGTCCGGCACACACACACACACACAGACACACATACACACACGCACACATGAATTTGCCGGGCTAGACAGCAACTTTGATGTTGATGTTAATTTAATTTTTGTTGCTGCTACGAGTTTTGTGGTAACCATTTCCGGCTTTTATTTAGTCGTTGTTGCTGTTCTTGTTGTTGTTGTTGTTGTTGGTTGAAATACCAGCCCATAAAGAGTTGTTGTAGATACAGATACGCATGTCAATCAAAATGCAAAACACGCTCTTTTTAAGTCTGCAAATAAATAATTAAAAAACACAAAAAAAAACAAAAAAAAAATATAATAAAAATTTCAAATAAAAAAATTTAAATCCGCTCTAGAAATCGAGAAATTTAGAAATCAAAAGCTGCATGCAAAAGACAGCTAAACACGTGCACAAAGTACGCACTTAACGTAATTTTAAACATTTTTTTTACTAAAGTTAAAAAGCGAGTTGCGTTCACAACTTGCAATAATTTAACATAAAAATAAAAATAAATAAAGAAAACGCAAACTTTAAGTCAAACTATAGCTGAAAAACTCGTTTACAAGAAACATAAAGAATTGCAAGCATTTAAAATGTACAATAAAAAATTAAAGAAAAAAATAAGGGAAAAAACGCCAGAAAATAAGTTAAAAAGAAAATTAATATACACATAACAAAAAAAAAATGACAAAGGCCAAAAGTGTCAAGGAAGCCCCGAGTCAAACAATTTTTACAGGCAACTTGCTGTCTGATCAGGCAACTCTATAAACCGATCATTTAATTAATACAAAATATAAATTGATTACATAACCGATAATTCGGCTACAAATTCAGAAAGCTAATGTAACACTGATCAAGCAGCAGTTTTTGAAACAGTTATTTGAAGCAATAGCAGAAAATCTTTTAAATTTTATTTTTTATTTTTTTTTGGCATTCAAACTGGCATCGAATTTATTTTTCATATAAACCAAACAGAAATGTGAAACCGAAGTAAATATATGTCTTATGTTTTCAATTTAAATTTATGTTTTTCTATACCTGTTTTAATTATTTTGTTGTACGTTTTATTATTTTATTACGTATTTTAGATTTTTGTCACATGAATAAATTTTTGAATAAATAACTCAGCTACAAATAGAGCAAAAGAAACGTAAAAACATGTATATTGTATATATATATTTATATATATGTATAAATATATTTATATATATGTACCAATATATATGTATATTTATAATTACTCCGTCCGTACACGCATTCTGCGCATTGTTGTTATAATTTCTTGTTTATTTATTTACACACACATACATACATGACACTACACACAAACACACGCATCAATTTGAATGGAACCCAACTAAAAATGCCATATGAACAGTATTAAAGAACTAACTCAAGCATTTGATCAAATATACCTAAACTTAACACTGGCTAAAAATCAGAAAATACAACTTTTTAACGTGCATGCAAATAATGATAAAATATTAAAATATTTGCATAACATTTATTAGACATAGTGCATTTAATAACCGAAAAGGGAATCCAAGGATAAAATGGATAAACTGAGAGAATTACGTAAATGAGAGCGCTACCCTCTCGGATAGTTGAAAATTTGGCGTTGTACATAGTATTCGCATTTATAATATATATGCATATATATATAATATGAATATAACTACATAAAAGTATATAATATATATGTATGTATGACTCATATACATTTAAATAATCTACTAATCCATACGGCAGAGAAGACTTATAAGAACTAAGCAATAAATAAATACGAATAAAAACAAAAAAAAAAAAAAAACAGAAAACAAATCAAACTCAAAGTTGTGTAGAATATAAACGTTGCAATAACGATAACCAAAAGCTCTCCACCCATCAACCCACCCCCACCCCCAAAGAACCCCTCATACAATTTTTGTGCTTTGATTTCATTTTGTTTTTTTGTTGTTTTTGTTGTTGTTCGTTGTTTATTTGTATGTTTTGGCCCGTTTTCTAAACGCTTTTTATGTTTCTTCTTTTATTTTTTTGTTTTTCATTTTGTTGTCAAACGCTTTTGTGGCTAACATTCACTGCTCTCGCTGCTGCTGCTGCGCTGCTGACTGCGCTGCCGACTGCTTTGTGGCATAAAGTGAGCAGCGGCAACACCCACAACTCGTTTGCCCCGAACGCGCCCAGCGCACCGCTGCCGGAGGCAGATGGCAACCAGGGTGGCGCTGGAGGCGCAGCTGGTGGCTACGGTGGCGGCGGCTCCGGTGGATACGGTAATGGCTTCTCGGCTGGCGGTCATAGTCTCTATCCCTCGCTTCCCGATCATACCAATAGCAATAACAATGGCGGTGGTGCCGGTGGTGCTGGTGGTGCTGGCTACAATCCGTATGGCGGCTACAATCCACAAGGTGGCTACAATCCACAGGGCGGCTATCAGCCCGCGCACGGTGGTTACCAGCCCGCTCCGGGTGGTTATCAGCCAGCTCCCGGTGGTTATCAGCCTGTTCCCGGCTATACTCCGCCCGCGCCTGGATATGAGAACAACGGCGGCGGCGGCGCCCAAAAGCCGAAGGATAAACAAGGCGGCGGCTTCTTCTCCAACTTCTTCTCGAATCCGGCGGTGAGTCAAGCGGTTTCCGGTATCATTGCAGGCCAGATTGCCAAACAGCTGCAGGGAGGCGGCGGCAACGGCGGCAACAATGGCGCCGGCAACAACGCCTATCAGCCGAGCGGCGGCTACTCGTCCGGCGGCGGCGGCGGCTACTCGTCCGGCGGCGGCGGTGGCTCATCGGGCGGCTCATCCACTGGCAGCAATCTGCTTGGCGGCCTGCTGGGCAGTGTGCTCTCTGGCGGCGGTGCCAACGGCAATTCTGGCGGCGGCGGCGGCGCCAGCAGCTTCCTGGGCAGCCTGCTGAGCGGCGGTGGCGGCGGCGGTGGAGCATCTCAAAGCGGCGGCAGCGGCCTCAGCGAGATCTTCAACTCCAAGAACTTCGGCGGCCTCTTCAGCGAGAATCCTTCGTCCCGCGGCGGCGGCACCAGCGATGGCCACTCCTCCTCCGGCGGAGGCGCCAGAAGCTACCCCACTCAGCCGCCCGGCAACTACTACGGCAAATAGGCGGCCGGACGAATCTGTGTTGAGCTGAGTCCGCACCAAAGTAGTCGAAGTAGTAGAGGAATTTTGTAATAGTTTGCAGCAAAATGGCCACTTTATAAACTATGCTAAAAACATACTCGTACACACATACATACACACACATATATATAATCGAACAGAGGGTTTTCAATGAACTAATAAGAAACCAAAACTTACAAACAAAACCAGAATTTGATACATAAACAGAAATTAATACAATTACAGAAATACAAATACAAATACAAATACAAATACAAATACATGTACTCATACAAATACGACAAAGGATTCTACAAAACATAATTATTATAATACGGAATACAGTTCATATTAAACATAATCGAAATACAAATTGTGAAAAACAGAACAAGACAAAACAGAACAGAAAATCGATTAATTTGTAAATAGAAAGACGTAAGAATTGAAAGCCAGACAACAAAGTCTTTTTATTTTTTTGGCATCGTGTCCTTTCAGTTATCGATGGTAAGTATTGTGAAAGGGAAGCTGCTTCTTTAAAGAAAAGTTCAAGAATTCTTGAAATTTAAATAACGTTCTGTTTTTGAATATTCTTAAATTTTGGTTTGATTTCTAAATTGACCGTTAATCTTACATAAGTAAGCAAAACACATATTAATCAGGTTGAAGCATTTTTAAAAAGTACAAAAAGACTTCACTTGAATACTGTTATTTTATTATTTTCACTTATTGTTTTTCGAGCGACATTATTCATATTCGACCATTTATGGCAACTGAACCTACTCGCAAAACTAAAACAAGGACTTCCTTCGATTTACTTTACCCTGATCAAATTTTACTTGGAGGTACGCAGTTCTCATCCATCCAACCTTTCTCTTTTCCATCTTCTCCGCAGAAATGCCTATCCCGGATCTTCAACCCCCCAGAACTCAATTGAATTTAAGAATTTTCTTATTAATGACACAAGGCGTAAAACCAAAACCAAAATGTGGTGTAAATCTAAGTAAAAAGGATATCTAGTAAATATAAAGATATCAAATATTTATCCATATAATTTTGAAAGGAATTGCACAACTCTGTACAGTTTGTGTGTGTGTGTGTGTGTGTGGCAAGGGGATCCGCTTGAGTGCCTCCGATCCGACTGCACCCAGAAACTAGAATTGAGGTGGGGTGGATAACATTGTTGGTACTGCAGACACAGCCCACTTGCTGGCTATACGATATATTATACGGCCAAGATCCGCAACTGGAAGTTGGTGGGCTGGCCATTTGGCTTTGGTTAACCGACAACCATTTTGTAATTTATTTAAGTAATAAAATAAATATACGAGTGTGTACATTGTGCCGGTAGGAGCACCTGCCTGGAGTGTCCCACGAGGAGCAGCAGCTGGGACCGAGATGGAAA
>SCDS01002080.1:0-11162 GCA_004149465.1 Drosophila nigromelanica
TAAAAAATCTAATAGATGTTAAAGTTGGAAATATTTACAGTAAATATATGCGAGTGAAGACTGTATAGAAAAATAATCATTTTGCTATACTTTTAATTTCAAGTTATTTTAACTCCATAGAATCTCAGCTCAGTTGCATTTTCCTAATGCCAAATGATTTTCTCTCAGTGCACTAGTGTAATCATGCCACTTGAGATTTTATTACCGTTGGCCACAAAAACTTTTCATGGCGACCCTTGGAAGTGCTCAAGGGCACGCATAGATAAATATTGAGTATGCACATTAAATGGCTGCCAGGGCACCAGTGTGCGGCGGGCTGTGGTCTATCTCGCTCGCTCGCACTCACTCATCTTATTTTAGTGTCTATCGTGACTTTTATGGCTGTCAAGAATGCAAAAACGATGCTCGCGGCGACCAGGCGCGAATCTTGAAAAGTACTCATAAACTGCAAAACAATTTCGATGCCAACATCTGCTGCTCCTGCTGCTGCGCTCGTGGGCGATTAATACTTAGTCGAGCTACAGCTGCTATTATTGCTGTTGTTGTTGTTGATTATGCTTGTTATTTATAAATAAGTTTGCGGTTTTGTGGCGGCGAAACGAAGCCTTAAAAAAACAGCACAAGCTCAATTAACAGCAAACGGTGCAATCGTTTGCGGCAAGCACCTTTCCAATTGTTTTATAATTACAGGCGGACAATTATGTACAATACACAACAACAACTCTTAAACATGTTTTCTGCTTTTTGGATTTGTATTATTTTTGTTTTTAGTTTTTTAGAAAGCGCCTAAAACAAGTGCAGTAATCAATTATTACGCGACGAATCAACAAATTGATTCGTGATTCGCTGTTGTCTCTTGGGAGAGTTGCGAGATGAGCTGAAAAAAATAGACGACAGCAAAACAAAACAAAAAGTAAAAGTCTGAATGAATAAGTCTCAAAAATGTCAAACCCCGTTGAAGTGCGAGAGAAAGAGACTTTTGCCAAAAACCGTTAGAACAACGTTCGCGCTGCTTTTGTAATTTAAATTGTGAATTGACTTTACATTTTGAACTTTGAAAGATGTATAAGTGCGTGAGAGATAGCATACGAACTTGGGTGAACAAACGAACCGTGAGCTTCCAGTGTTGCCCGAATTTGAAAGTTATTTATAACTGAAATTAGCTGTAAATAGCTCAAAATGTTTGAAAAAAATTGGCTAAATTTATTAAGGGATTTATAAAAAATTAAAAGGAAAAACTTTAGGCAGAGTTTAATTATTAAAATACACAATATTATTTAATCGTGTTAATTTTTAATAATTTACACTTTTTTTCGGGTTCATTCTTTAGCCTTGGGCGATTCTTTCTTCTTTTTTGTGAATAGCGCTAGAATTTTAGGTTATTGATTCTTCAAACAAAATGTTAGCTAAAATCTATTTTTACAAAATGTTCAGCTGTTGCAGTGATAGCTATAAAATAGCTAAAATATTAACACTGATACGCTGTTGGGTGCTTTCGCAGCCTTGGCGTCTGCATTTACAGTTTTGTAGCTGCTGCTGTGCTTCAGCTTCGCTTGGAACAATCAAAAAATCAAAATCAATAACCTAACAGAAAATGAAATGAAATGATTTCAAATAGAGAAATCAATGAAAGCCACTAAAATGGCGATGGGGCAGGCGGACAAACGGTTTCGGGTTTTTTTTTTATAAATATATAGTATATGTATGTACATGTATTTTATTTTTTGCGCTCTGCTGCCGCTGTTGTTGTTGTTGGGGCCGAAAGCATCTTGGCTTTGGGTTTAGCTTGGATTGGCTTTGGTTGATTGAACGCACATAAATAACTCTTGGCTCGTCTGCGAGATACAAATGTAACTATGGGTGTCCACACATATCTGTAGCAAAACAGTTAACTGTTGTTGATGCTGTTGTTGTTGTTGTGCAGAGAGCGCGCGCGCGCTGAAATTACCGCTGCTCTTGACCAACAGCTCTAAATGATTTATGCAGCAATTACATGCACACACACACACACACGCACGCACACAGATAGAGCGCGGGAAAGTCAAAGCTTGGCGAGTGCCACAGGCGGAGGCAGGCACAGCATGCACACACACACACATTAATAATTTGTTCGAATTTTCAATAGGCGCAGATAAAAATGCATACAATAGCAATGAGCATAAATATTTTGCAGAGCCGCGCAAATTACATAGCAGACAGCTCTTTGTACAGCTGCGCTGCAGTGTGTGCGGGGGGTGTAATTGGGGGGTGTTTGTATCAAAACATGATATTTACAACGATTGGCAGGACCGGGCGCAGACAAGTATCGATATTTCGATACGCCTGGCAAATTGAAAAAAAAATAAAATAAAATAAAAAACTCGACAGCAGCAGCGCAGCAAAGCGCAACCAGCTGAACCAGTTGGAGGTTTTTGCTATTTTAACGGCAGCCACAACTTGAACTTGCACTTGTCTGCCAATAGGTGTGTGTGTGTGTGTCTGTGTGTGTGGCATGCGCCTTGCTGTTGCCATTACCATTGCATATTGCATATTGAACAAAACGAATTTGCAGCGACACCTCCTTCGACGAACGATCGCGACGACTTTAAAGGCCGTGGGCCACTTTAAAACGCTCGCATAAATCAAAGCGCACGACCGATAGCTGCTTGCTATGCCATGCCAAAGGAGTTCAACAGCAAGATGCAAGCGAAGGCGGAGCAACAAAAATGTTAAATTAGAAAGATTGCTCTAGTCAGGAGTGCCCGACTAGTAAATACTCTGATCCCGATGCGAGCGGTCGTCATACATATGTACATTTAACTCCCCTTGACTATATACACAAAATGACACAAAGTCACACACACGCAATTAGCAACTGTTATTAGCACCCAATATAAAAATTCGTGAATAATTTATAAGCTCATCGTATGATTTTTATGATATTTTCAAAACCTTAAAGATGGACATTTTAGCTATGTTGATTCGGCTGCCGACACCGACAAAACCCCAAACAGTTTTTAGGTTGAATTTTATCGGCAACGGCGTAACGGAAATGTTGATGCTGGTGGCAACTCTGGGCGATTGCAGTGCATTGAACNNCTCGCAAAGAGTTCACCAACAGCAGCAGCAGCAGCATGAAGCATATCAATTATTGTTATTGTAAGCGAAAGGAAGAGGAAGCAGAGACTGCGACAGAGCGTCGCCCATTCCAAAAATATCGCATATGCATAAAAGAAAAGGCGCCTGATATGCTGCAAGTGTTGGGCATTGATAAAGACACACACTCCATTGATATATGTATGTATGTATGTACGAGCAGAAGCACACACACACATGCATATACATACATACATGAATTTGCATTTGTGTTGGTGCGTCAGGAAGCGAGAACGTCAAATGAATCACAAACAGTTTTAAAGCCAATTGCGGAGCTGTTGAAAGCGAAACCGGCGAAAAAAGGAGTCAAAAACAGCAGCCAACAACAACAGCCAGACGTGACTCAGCAGAACAAAGAAAGAGCGAGAGAAAGAGAGGGACAAGAAGGCGGAGCAAGGGTGTGAGGGAGTGCGGGCGTTCTTGCAAAAACTGTCAGAAAAAGAACAGAAAAAAAACAAATACAAAAGAAACCAAAAAGGAAAACACTCAGAACAAAAAATTGGAGACATACCTTAAACATCGCAACTTGAATACCCTTACAAAATTACAATAAATTATTTATACAAAACATTAAGTTTAGCTTTCGTAAAATGTAAAATCTCTACTTTATTATTAAACAATAAATAAATTCAAATGCAAATAATTTCTATAATGATGCATTTCGGGGGACTCTTCAAAAGTAGTAAATTTAGTTTAAAGATAAATCAAAAAAATTTATTTTTATTTTTATTTAAAGAAACAACTGCATTTATTTTGAAGATTGATAAAGATACGTTAATTTATATATTTAAAATATTACATATGTATGTATATATATAAATGCTTTCTAGCTCCCTTGGACATAACATTTTCATGATGTATCAGCAATTTAAAATAAATAACTAAAGTTGGTTAACAACTGCGGTATTCACACCGCATTAAACATAACTGTGAGCAACACATGACAAATGCTCTGAGCAAGCAGTGAATAGTTCATGCATTGCTCACAGCAAAATCAAAGGCAAATGCAATTAAGCAATGAGTAGAAGGCATTTCATACGGATCGCACACACCCTCATCTCCTTAACGAATCAACCAAAACAATGCGGGGTGTGTGGGAGGGTGAGTTGCAAGTGTGCGTAAATTGCGTTCTGTTTTGGTTATTTCAAGGGCAGCTGCTGCTCTGCTACCCAACTGACGGGGGGCGAGGGTGTAAATAGAAATATATATGTACATACATATATATATGAACATATGCCTGTATATACAGAAGGTACCTTATGTGCACTTTTATATATATATATATGTGTGTGTGTACAGTGAGTGCGCCTTCGAGTAAACTCTTGCAAGTAAATACATTTAAAATGTATGATTAATATAATATATTTTAAAATATAAATATTTTTAAAATGACCGACTAGGAGATACCTTCTTGCGTTTTTGTCCAAGGATTAATTTTTTAGGAGTGAACATTTTCTATTTAGATGACTCTAGCTTTTCTATTCCCTAAGATATTCTAAATAAACCCTGTCTTAGAATCAATATTTATCGTTAAGCATATGGGGCAAGAAAAATTATAAAATTGTTTTGCGTATGGTATAGAAAAATATATATTTATCAAATTTATTATGGCCAAATCGATTCAGTTAGTCGTGATCAAGAATATATATTTCATTTCAATATAAAAGACGTCGTCTGATGTATAAAATGAATATTTGATTGAGAAAAGTTGACTATAATTTCGGCAAGTTGTGATTGCCGAGAGACCACTGTACTCCGGACGGCGTTTTTAGCTGGCTGATTCACTTTGTGGACAGTTCACTGTGGGGTCTGCACATTATTGTGTCTTGAGCAAACTTTGTCTTGCGACAATGGGCTGCTACTTCAGGTGATGTGTGTGTGTGTTTACGTGTGTGAGTGTATGTATGTATGTATATACCTGATTTCCGGCGCGCAACGGAAGCATTCGATTGGCAGTCTGTTTTATACGCAAATGGTTGACAATGCAGCCCAAAGGCAAATGTCTGAGACGCAGCCGTTGCCATTAGCCACAAAAGCATTAAAACGTGACTCACAGCGGGGCGGTGCGGGGCTGGCACATAAAGAGTGAAGGGTGGGTGTATTTATTGTCTGTATTGCTGGCTGGAATATAAAGTGCGCTAATTGCGCTGCTGCCGTTGCCAATGCCAATGGCTCAATGCAAATCCTGATGGAGAATTATTGATTTGCCGGCAGCAGCAGCAGCAATCAGGGGGTAAGGGTGGCTAGAACGAAAGCGCAGCAGCGGCGCCGGCAGTTTGAGGGTATGCGGTAGTCAGGCACGCCCCATCGCATCGAAAGATGGGAGGCAGGTGGCCCGGGGCAAGGCACAAACAACAGATACACACACGAATTTTCGTGTTTTTTTTTCGCAAGGAACAAAGGAAAATGGGGCGCGTCCTGCAGAGCTTCAAATAAATTTAAAAAAAAAATAAATAAAATGAAGAAATTTGTTTTTCGAAAAGAAAAGAACAAAAAGATATTTTGAGTGTAGCTTTTTCGCCAGGATTTAAAGCACAAGCAAAAAAAGCCAAATGTGCAACGCTAAAAAGTTGCACACACACATAAAGCTAAGCTTAGCTAAGCAGAGCAATATACAGTTAATAAAGTGCGAATGGCAACAACAAAACACAGCCAGACAACAAATTGATTGACAGAAACAGTTACAAATTTATGTGAGCTGTGCCGGGAAGAAGAAGTAACAGCCAAAGACTAGGGTGCGTGCTATGTCTCTTAGCTTTTGACTGTTGTTGCGGTTAAGCTATTTGATTGAGACCAAATAAGACAAAGACATGGAACAAGAAGCAGACAAAGACAAAGACACAAAGGTAGAAGTGGAAGTTTACATTCATCTGTCTAAATTGAGAGTGTGAGCACAAAGAGCTAGAGAGATGCGCGCGCGAGAGAGCGCTCAAGAGAGAGAGAGAGAGAGAGAGAGCGGGAGAGCGAGTTCCATAGCTGCCACTGTGAATGCCAATGTCAAGGCAATTAGCCAAAAGCCGGTTGGAAAAATCAACAACGAGGCGCAGCAACAAACAATGCCAGCAACAGCCAACAAACTAAGCAGAAGGAGGAGGTGCAGGCAGAAAAATCATAAAACAAGGCAAGCGCAAAAAAAACTATAAAATGTAGCTAAAGTCACAGAGCTGCCACCGCTGACTGTGACGTCGGCTGTCATAGATTTTATGACTTACGTGAGAGTGAGAGAGAGGGAGAAAGAGGGGGCGGAGGTGAGGCAGATGCACAAAGCGACCAAAAAGATGTGCAAAGATGTGGCTTGAAACTGGAGCAGCGCGAACAAGTTCCGGCAAGGAGAGAGAGAAAGAAATGTGTGTGTGTGTGTGTTGGCAAGAAGCAGCTGCAGGCTCGAGTGCATTTGGAGGCCATGTTTGGGCAAGGCACGTTGAAAGGAATTCACTTACTTACTTTGTTGGTGTGCATGTGGCAGTTAGCTGTTGCTGTTGTAATTGTTATTGTTGCCACTGCTGCTGCTGCTGTTGTTGTCACCGCTTTAATTACCGTTTTTAATAGCAGTTTTGCTGATTATCCTTTACCCGCGCGCGCTATCTCTCTCGCTCTGTCTGACTCTTTGTAGCGCTTTAGTTTTAGTCGCCGTCGCTTTTCGTCGTTTTCTATTTGCGCTCCTCTGCTTTTGCCGGTGTTTCTACTACGCCTGCGACTGTCGGTGTATGCGTGCGTGCGTGTACGATTTTGTTTGTGTCTGTGTGTGTAAGTCTGTTACACCCTTCACTTCCAATTGGGATTTTTTTTGTGTTTAGGAAGACGAACAAAGTAACGTTGGCCTCAGTTAAAGTTCACTCACACAATAAAAAATCAGAAAAAAATATATACATAAACAAAATTCACAGGCAACAATTATCGTTTTTTTGTTGATTGTTTTTTCGCAGGTATTTTTTATTTTTGCAGCAGCAGCTTTAGTTTGCTGGCGCCTATTCACATTCGTATGCGTGTGTGTGTGTGTGTATGTTTTGTATGGCAAAAGGATTTTCACGATTTCAAATTGGCTGACTGAAGACGCATGCGCGCACAATAGGACCACAAGATTCGTATGGAAAAAAACTCAACCGCTCACGACTTGCTCTCGAATTGGAATGAAAACCCGTTGCAGAGCCATATACAATTTAAATCCAAGCGCGTGTCTAACATAATGTTAATGTGCTATTAACGCAGCGTGTCTGTTAGCGCAATTGTGAGCAGCACTAACATAATGTTAGCGTTAAATACAGCAATGTTAGCTTAACGTAGAGACACAATAAGAAACAAGCAAACATTTTTCGTAACTCATTTGATACTGTTGGCATAACTAACTGATTTAATTACGATTGCATTTTAACAGAATGCCTAGCTACTGTTAATTAACATTGTGCTGTCAACCAAGTCTTGCCAACTCGGCGAAAGTGCTGTTAGGACGTTGATTTTTCAAAAAGAAAAAGAGACGTAACGGTAAATGGGCAAAGGAAATGCGCATAACTTGAACTTGACGAATTGCCGCTAGATCGCAAGCCGCCACGCAGCTTGATTTACAGCTATCCCTCACAAACTTAATGCTAACGTGCCAACTGCAACCGACTGACTTGCTACTCTGCATGCTTGGCAAACCAAGTGGCGCCATGCTCTGTTAATTTCGCAACTGCACATGCATCTCCTTTTCTTCGTTCGCCTGCATTTTGCACTAACGTGATTTATTTTTTGTACTTTTCATTATATTCGGCACGTTACATTTCGGACCTGGCTTCGCCGATCGTAATGAGCTTAAATGGTCCAATGTCTGAATGTCGGCATAGCCAACTAGCCAGCCAAATTCCGATTTCACCGTCAGCTTGAAACACGTCACGGCTAATTAGACCTGTGCGCGTGTCGTGACACGAACGCACACAAGCCAACACGACATTTTAGCAATTTTCAGAAGTTCAAAATAAAATATGGTATATTTGAGGCTATTCGTTTAGTGTCAAAAAATCAACAAATAAGTAAAAATATTTAAAATTATTATTGTAATTTGAAAGAATTAAAAATATCTATTAATGTGTTTATAAACTCTAAATTTAAATATTTATTTTAAACATTTTCCATATTTCTGTTTAAGTATGTAAAGTATGTTATGTATTTTATAAAAAATGAAACAAGAAAAAAAATCAAAAGTCGTGTCGTGCGTGCAATTGAAATCTGGTTCGTGTCGTGACACGTGCCCATCTCTGCTGAAAATGCCAGAGCAAACGTACCAAATCCTTAAATAAATAATATTAATATTTATGATGTCTCACACACACACACACACACAAACACAGATAGAGTTGCCAAGTATGGATGATTATACATATATTTTACAGTTGTATATTTTTGTTGCTTTTAAAGCTAAAATCTTTGCGCATTGCATGCCTTGTGGTTTTCTGCAATTTTAAACAAGTCAATTACGAGCCGCAAATAATGCTCGGCACGCGGACCCGCCAAAAATAACAACAACAACAACAATAAAAACAAAACTATAATTAGGAAAAGAAATTAAGAAAAATATATAATAATAATCAGCTGCTCTGTGACTGTTATTGGAATTGTAGCAGAGTTGTCAACGGCAATGAGCACTTGTCACACCAGTTGGCAGCGCTCATTCACAATGGTCGAACAGCTGATGCACAGCAGGCAGGCAGGTCTGTCAGGGCAGCGCAGGGACGGGCAGGGCAGGGCAACACACACAGTCAAGTTGACAGCTTGGTCGCAGAACCAGAACAACGCGAATCAAAATCGAAACGAAATAATGCTCAGTTAATTTAAATTTAAGTATTTTCGAGTGCAAAATTTTACGGATTTGTGCGGTGTGGGCACAGCAACACTTGTACGCCCATCGATTGTGCCAAATTAGATGCATATAGCGTGTGCACCTAACATTATTCGCTTTGAACAGTTCCATTCACAGTCAAATTGTAAAGCGACAAAAAAAAGGGGCAAACACTATTTCGCCCTATTGGACGATTTTTTTTTTGTTATTTTTTCTTTATTTGTTTTGCTGTTGTTGCTGTAGAGCATAAGCAGCTCAACCGGTTCGGGGTGGCGGGGGCCCCCGTTAAACAAACGCGTGTATAACAACAATTCTAAGTTATACAAAACTAAAAGAAAAAGAGCGGAAAGTTTAACAAAATAATTGCACAAGAAACGTTCAAAAAAAAAAAAAACAAAATAAATAAAATTAAATAAATAGCGGGAATGTTGGTCGCATCTAGCCAATACTCGAACCCAAATAACCAGCATTAAACAAAGCCAAGCAACAACAATAACAAACGTAGCAGCGACACAACAATAACAAAAAAAGAACAAAAAAAGATTAAAGTTCTTGCTGGCCAACGCTTGTCGTCTCTCTCGCTCTCTCTCGCGCGCGCACATCTGTGATTTGTCGGGGGTGTTGTGGGCAGCGCGTGCTCAAAAGCGCTCTAACATAACATTGCTTTTACATTTTTTTTGTATGTCTAAACGATATAATCTGCAGCGTTTACAAGTCATTTGAGCAAAATGTAGATATTGTTTGTTTTTCAACAACAATAGCAACGCCAAGGACACAACTGTCAACGTATGTGCATCACACACACAGCGACAACAACAACAGAAACACCAACACACACACAAACACGCATACTAAATGGATGTCCTGGAACTGCTGCGTGCGAGCGCCAACGGCTGTTACAACACATTATTCTCGGATGCCTGGTGTCAATATGTGTCCAAGCAAATCGCGAACACGGTAAGTGTCCCGGCTAAATTAAATATATGTATGTAAGTAATTAACATACGTAAGTACATAGCAACTGTTTTGTTAAGCAGGGCCCCCTTTTTGTCGTGACTCATGTCATTTTACTGTTAAATGTTGCGCAGGATATTGCATGGCAGCGGTTGGTGACTTGGCTAAGCGATAAGCGGCGATCGGTTAGAGCAGCAGCAGCAGCTGCTGTTACTGTTGTTGTTAATTTATTTCATCTCTTTAATGCTCACACACATATGCGCATGTACATATGTGTGCGTATGCGTGCTTTGGGTGCTTCCACACGACACAAACAGCAGCGTTCACATGACATTTGTGCTCAATGTAAATACTGTTTGTTTTTGGTTTATTTTTTTGTTGTTGTTTTCGCGAATGATTTGCGTAAAATTATAATGATGTTTGTTGGGTGACTCTACAACAAAGAGTAAACGCTTAGTTGGCTCGAGGTCAAGAATTGGATTAATCGAAAACAGACATTTTACATTTTACTTGAATTTGCTATTTGCTCCTATAAAAACTCGAATATATATATATGTATGCATATATAAAAATAGTCAATTATAGCACGTGCCGTAATCAGAAATCTGCTTTTATTTTAATTTGAATTTTTGCTTATCTAGCGTGCACTGTATTGTAGTTATCAAAAATATGTACACACATTTCGCCGTTATTTAGTGCTCCTTTTATAAATTCTATTTCTGTGCCAATTGGTTGGAAATTTAAGGCGAGTGCACCAATGCATAAATTCTATTTATCTTGGTTTTAGTACAAATCTAAATTTTAATTTTATACTGATACAAATATTTGGATTGTGGTTATTATATTTACTTATTAGTCATTACATTTTATAAAATATTTGTATATTAAACTGATGAAATGATTTGACTTGCATAGATTGTAGTAATAGAAAGTAAAAACGTGATTTGCGCAAACCGTTTGTGTAGTGTGTGGGCCGCTTGATAGCATTTTGCTTCCGTCAACATAAAACGATCATTCGCTCTGTTTTGATTTGCGGACAAAAGCTGCCAACTTACATAAGCGCGCTCATAGAAATATATATACATGTATATAGAAATATATGTATGTGTGTGTATTTCTCTATATGTATTTAGTTCTTATCGTTGGGCATGGTGATAATATAGCTTAAGGCCTGACCCCGTAAGCGCATCAAAAGTGCTTAGGCCAGAACTGATTAGACTGATTGCGCATTCAATGCCAATAGCAATGCGATTTATTG
>SCDS01002093.1:0-10966 GCA_004149465.1 Drosophila nigromelanica
TCATATTTTGTATAAATATTAATATAGATTATATAGATTAAATGCAATGTGCGCCATATCGAAAATACGATATTTACAGTCACTTTGATCGACAGTACACAAATCTTATCGCTCGCAGCTATTAGCGATAGTACATAACTAGTAAACACTCATCGTAAAGTAGCATCGATCAAGTAGCTTTTATAGTTTTACTGCATAATAATGTAAATCTCATCAACCGGAAATGAAATCGTTGTAAAAGAAAATAAATAAAATCAGTCTAAACGCCGACTCATCTGAAAGTACGTTACCTATGGTCACAAAGACAAAGAACTACTCAAGTATCGACATTTGGTTAGCCCATCGAATTCACTAGCGAGTGTATTCAATCGATACAACCTACTCGATACATGTCGTTATGTTATTTACATCCCTATTTGCCGGCAAATATAATTCCAAGCGGCAATTGGAACCGCGGTTATCTGCAAACAATTGACAGCAGCCGCATTAATGAGGCTCGTGAAGCCGGGTTGGGTGCACCACGATGGTAAGTTCAACCACCATTCCCATTTGATTGTGATTATATTCGTGTGCGTTACAGATAAGCCCATCTTCTCGGTGGATGTCCATCAGGATTGCACGAAATTCGCCACCGGCGGCCAGGGCAACGATTCCGGGCGTGTTGTCATTTGGAATCTTAAGCCGGTGCTCTCCGAGAAGGATGAGGGCGATGCGTCGGTGCCAAAGATGCTCTGCCAAATGGATCAGCATTTGGCGTGCGTGAACTGTGTGCGCTGGTCGCAGAATGGACAGCTGCTCGCCTCCGGCTCGGATGACAAGCTGATCATGATATGGCGCAAGGCGCAGGGACCCAGCGGTGTTTTTGGCACCGGCGGCATGCAACAGAATCACGAATCCTGGAAATGCGTACACACGCTGCGCGGTCACGATGGCGATGTCCTCGACCTGGCGTGGTCACCCAACGATCTTTTTCTGGCCAGTTGCAGCATAGACAACACCATTATTGTCTGGGATGGTCGAGCGTTGCCCAACGTCCTGCACACGCTGAAAGGTCACACGGGTCTGGTCAAGGGCGTCGCCTGGGATCCAGTAGGCAATTTTCTGGCCTCGCAGTCGGATGATCGCAGCATTAAGATCTGGCGCACTATGGACTGGTCGTGCAGCACAACGATAACGGAGCCGTTCCGTGAATGCGGCGGCACCACGCACATCTTGCGCCTCTCCTGGTCGCCAGACGGCCAATATCTGGTCTCGGCGCACGCCATGAACGGCGGCGGACCCACAGCCCAGATCATTGAGCGCGAGGGCTGGAAGTGTGACACGGATTTTGTCGGACATCGCAAAGCGGTGACCTGTGTGCGCTTTCACAATTCTATCCTAAAGCGCCACGTGGACGGCGCCAGTCCCAGCAAGCCGATGCAGTACTGTGTTCTGGCCGTCGGCTCAAGGGATCGTTCGCTGTCCGTGTGGTTGACGGCGCTGCAGCGGCCCATGATTGTCATACACGAGCTGTTCAACGACAGCGTCCTGGACATATCCTGGGGACCGCAGCAGTGCCTGCTGATGGCCTGCAGCGGTGATGGCACCATCGCTTGCCTGCAGTTCGGCGAGGATGAGCTCGGTGCCCGCGTCTCCGAGGTGGAAAAGAAGGCGATTTTCAAGCGCAAATACGGCGGTTGTATCGAGGATCACTATGACATCATCAAGCAGCCGGCACGCCTGCTGCCCGAACCGAGCAGCTATGCGCTGCCCAACGCGGCCATGGAGCGACGCCTGCCCGTGCAGCAGTCGGCGCAAGCGGGCGCCGCTTCGCCCGCACGTGCCATCAGCAAACAGACCGAGACGCGCACCAAGGATGGCAAGCGACGCATCACGCCCATGTTTATACCGCTCAACGAGCTCTCAGAGCCCATCTCCGGCATTGGCAGCACCAGCTTGCCCAGCAGCGGCAACAGCCTCTCGGCGAGCAATAACAGCAGGTCCGTGTTTCTTTCTTTTTCTCTGAATATTTTTATTATGGGATGGGTTGAACTTCACCTAGAGGTCATTAGGAAACACTTTGCCATGTAGAAATGCATTAAACGGATCTTAAAGTAGGCTACCCCACAGAGAAGGTGGAAAAGTTTACGGTGTTGAACTTCGAGATTTTTGATCTATGCATCAAGATCTTGGCTTGGAGCAGCTGCATGCTAATAAAGTTGTAGTAAATTGTGTGGTCTTCCCTTTCAGCAGCAGCATCAACAACAAGAGCAGCAATAGTGCAGCAGCGAATCCCATCAGCGGCGTGGAGCCACTTATGCCGGAGCCGCTCTTCTCGCGCGCCGATCAGGTGGGACGTTTGATGCTGCCGCCGGCGCCGGCGGCAACAGCTGCCATCACGCCGCGTCGCAATTCGATGCAGTTGCTCTGCGATTTGAACAGCAGCAATACGCTGGGACCGAAAATGCAGATAACGGCGAATAGCAAATGTGAATTCACCAAATCGTCGCAGGACTATCGCATCCACGTCCAGAATGGCCATCTGAAAACGGGCTACGGCATGGTGGCCAAGGTGACGGCACAGCTGAGCCGGGAGCAGCTCTGGGAGATGTACGTCGGCTCGCCGGTGATCAATGTGAATCTGTGCAGCAAATATGTGATGCTCTGCTCCCTGGATGGCAGCATGCGTCTGCTGGCCATGCAGACGGGCTGTCCGGTCTTTCCAGCCATCTCGCTGACCAGCGCGGCGGTCCACTGTGCATTCAGTCCGGACAATCAGATGGTCGGCGTGCTCACCGAATGCGGCCTGCTGCGCATCTGGCATATCACAAAGCGTCGCTTCCGGTTGGCCACCAATTGCCTGGAGCTGCTCCAAAAGCACGGCATGCCGCTGCAGTTTGCCATTACGGATCAGGGCATGCCGCTGATTGGTTTTGCCAGCGGCAATTCCTATTCGTATTCAATGAACCTGAAATCCTGGCTAGTTCTCGCCACCGGCGATGCCATCATGTTCAACGGCATTCGTGGCTCGCTGCCGCGCGAATTGGAGCAAGTTCGCAAGTTCCCGCTGCTCAGCATGCAGGCCAGCACACAGAACTACCTCAGTTTGCGCGGCGCCGTGGAAATGTGAGTTGGATGCACTTAACCAAATCGATTCAACTAATTCATTCTCTATCTCTCCCTGCGTTTTAGCGATCCGGAAAGCTGGCAGCAAACGGCCAAGGTGCTCTTCCTTGAGAATCAAATCAAGCTCTGCGAGGCTCTGGAGGCATTTGAAGAGCTCAAGCATTGGCATGCTATGCTAACCTTCCAATTGGCCACCTATGGCACCGAGAAGCGCTTGCGACTCTTCCTAGATGGCCTACTCAACAATTCGGAACAGGAATCAACGCAGGTGATTGTCAGAAATAGGCTTAAAAACAAACAAAAAACGAAAACTTCACTTTCACTTGACGGAAGCGTTAACAATTGTTTTTTAACTAATTTGGCACACTTTATCGTCGCAGTCTGCGCCCAAGCACGAGCTGATGCAGTGCGTCCTGGAGTCGCTGAAGCCGCATAACCAATGGGACCACATCTACAACGAATACCTCGAGCTGTACAAACTGAACGAGGAGAACTTTGTGATCGACGCACCGCCGCCGCAATCATCGTCGGCCATTACCTATCCGCTGCCCTCCTCGCCCTGCCCGCGCACTCGAGCAGCTGCCGCAGCGGCGGCGGCCATCGAAGCACTGCTCACAGCGGAACCATCGTCGCCACCGCCGCCGCCGTCGCCATCATCAGTTAGAAAAAGCGCCGAGCCGGAAGCATGTGAAACCGAATCGTCATCATCGTCGTTGCCGGCGTTATCTACGACGCCAGAACCCATTGCCGTTGATGAGACGGACAAGAACTGAGTGTCCACCCCACTACCCTACTCCTACTCAGGGGTCTCTTTTTTGTTTTGTCTCCCGCTGATATTCCACACAGATACTGTCAAATTATTTTTAAGCGTTCTTTGTGAAAGTTTCTTTAATATAGTAGTCTCTTTTTTAATAAGCGAAAAGCATGGCTTCAGTTTTTTTTAATTCGAATTTGAACTTTGTCTCAGGAAAACAAAATGTCGATTCGGTTTGTGGCTGGAACCTATCGAAAGTATATAAATACATTAACAGTTTGTAATAAGCGACATATAATAAATAAATAATAGCAGGTATTATCTGGATATTGTAATTGGCAATGCAATGTACGATCGGATCGGACCACTGACAATATACTTGCCAACAAATTTGTACAACAGCTAATACAACTGTTTTCCACCAATTTTCCACATTTACAGTCGGAATTTTCAATAATCCACAGGAAAAACTTAGTTCCTTAGCGCCAAATCAGTCAAATAATCAAAAACAGTTATATATATGGATATCTAGACACCAATTTTATTATATATATAAGATAGACACTTATAAAAAATTGCTGTCGAGTGCAACCGACTGCACAATACCCTGTTCACAATGTTAAAGACGGCAAATGCAGTTGAACTTTGAAACTCATCAAATGACATATTTTTGTTTATATATATATGATCAACTTACAGAATACGTTTATATATAAATAGTTCTGGAATCTCCAACTGCAATAGAAGACTAGATTCTGTCTATAACCCTTTCAACTAATGAAAAGAGTATCTAAACCCTTAGGTAAAAATTTTTGTAAGGAATATTTAATATACGATAACCTAGAGTTTGATATTGGTATATATATCTCATAGTTTGGTTTGTTATGTATTACTTGAGGTTAAGTTCGTATAATAATATAAACATCTAATCGGTGAGTATTTAAGTTTACTTTTAGTATAGGATATCAAATATTGAGCGCTTTGTTTTTCTTTGAGGTTAAGTTCACATCATATGGAACTTAAGGCTTACAATACAAATATATAATGTGGCACATCTAACATTTAACATTTAAGTTTTTTTTTTTACGGTTATATATGTAATAGATATATGATATCTTAGAGTTGATGACTTTCTTCGTTTCTTTGAGGTTAGGCTTACATGATATGCAACTTAAGACTTAAGATACAGGAATATATATCGTAGGACACATTTATATAGGATATCTGACTAGATTATAGCGTGGCATATCTATTAGTTGATTACTTTATATTATTTGCTTAAGGTTATGTTCGTATTTAATAAAATATATATTGTTTATTTAAAGTTGGACTTAAGATTGGAATTCAATTGGAAAATTCTTAATTTTTGTTCACTTTAAAGATATGAGCTGTATATTAGACATGGAACTCGCGTAAATAGTTTGATATATGGTTATATAAGAGGTAATTTAAATGGACATTTAGTTGATTACATATGTATATAGACATCAATAGGTGCTTTTTATAGACATATAATAAGTAATTGTGTAATAAAATACATCTATGAATAATATAAAAAATGCTTTAAATATTTACAAAGCTAAATATATTACGATAGACTTGGATATTAGATATTAATGCGGATAACATTTTGCTGATTAGTCTGTGGTGGATCCTACATTTGCAGCCGGAGCTGGGGCGGAGCCGTATACTGCAACAGCGGCAGCAGCAGCAGCAGCAGCAGCAGCAGCAGCTGGCGCAGTGGCAGCCGCTGCCGTTGCCTCGGGCTATTGGGGACTGTAGTGTGGACCCGGGGTGGGCACGCTCTTCATCGGCGACTCAAACTCCGCCGGCGGCGTCTCAACGGCGGGCGTCTCTGGTGGCGGTGGTGGTGGTGGCGCCACTGTGCCGATGCGCTCCTGCAGCGTCTCGTAGAGCTTGTGGATGTGCTCGTTGTGCGCGGCCGTGGGCTGCATGGCCTTCATGAGTGTCGCCAAGCGGCCGGCGGGCAGCTTATTGTGGACATACCACAGCAGCTTCAGCATGTGCCGCGATGTGACATTCTCGCGAGTGAGGCCCGCGAAGATGAACTCGTCGAAGAGCGTGGTGCAAAAATCTTCGGTGACAAATTCATCACTCATGGGTATGAGCAGGGCGATCAGTGAGTGCAGGAAGGGATCCTCATAGGCGCGATCATCCTTGCAGGCCGAGAGTATGGCCAGGACGCGTAACAACCCAACACGATCCTTGAGGCGTGCCGTGTGCAGAGTATAGTACATGGTCAATATGCTGGACACCGAGCTCTCCTGGATGTACGCCTCGACGGCATCCGGTGCGGGACCAGAGTGCTCAATGGTGGTCAAGGCCGATTCGCGCTCATCGGGCGGCAATTTGGCGTGCAGACTGCGGCACTGATCATCCACCATGAGCGACATGAGTGCGGGCAGAAACTTGGTGACCACCTGGCTGTCGAGTTTGGGCTCCTTGAAGTCCTGCGAATCGATCATAACCCAGGCACTCAGACCCAGAGCCAGCATGCGCAGCAATAATATCAAAACCGGATTATCCCTGGGCATGCCCTCATTATTGATGAGATAATGCAGTATTTTAATGGCCGAGGTGGCCAAAAAGTTGATGGCATACGGATCGCAGAGCGTCATGGACAGATCGCCCAGCACCTGCTCCTGGCCGCGCTTAATGTTGTCCAGAAAGCCCTGCAGTTCGCGCGAACGTTTAATATCCACATTCTTCTCCCTAATGCAGGGCACCATGTAAACTTGTGGCACGGATCTATGGAGATGATCTCCTGCACCTCCAGGTCATGCAGCGCCATTAACAGCTCCGCGCGCAGCGTACAATAGTGTACGTTGCGGGTGCGCAGAAAGAGCGTGCGCAGAAACTGCAGCACCATGTCGTACAGCTTGACGCTGGTGCCAATCATGTTGGCCAACTTCTGCACAACCTCGCCCTGACGCCGCACCTTTGGCGTCGGCTGAAAGAACAAATTGTTGAGGTTCGTGTGATCGAACAAGATGTGCTCCTTTTCGCGTATGTATTGCGACAGCAGTGGTGAGACCTCGTCGCCAAACAGCGATTGATTATCACGCCAGATCTGCCGTTTCACCTCCGTATCCGTGTCCGCGTAGAGTTCACGATCGCGCACCAGGATGCGCAGATATTTATCGTCGATGTGCTGGGTGTTACGCAGTATGGCCATGACAACGGGACGCATCGATTTGACGCGCACAACGGGAAAGCTCTTCACCAGCAGCTCCTTGAGTTTCTTGTCGCGCTCGCGCGGCTCCTTCTGCCCGAGATCGTTGATGTGCGCGATCAGCTTGTCGCGCAGCTCCTCCATGAGGGACGTGTGAAGGTCGAGACGGCGCACGCCGCGCAAGTCCAACAGCGGCCGCATCGGACGCNNTCCATACAACAAATACACTTTTCGCGCGCATTCAACAACACAAACAAACCTGAAAACTTTCGATGGCTTTTAGCGGGTCGGTGCAGGAGGTGAGCGCCTCGCGCAAATACGCCTGACCGGGTATGTTGACATCCTCCAATCCAGTACCATTTGTATTTTTTGTTGGCGTGCTCATTTTCAGACAGTAATCAAATTTTTTTCACAGTTTTCAACAGTAATTTGTTGAAGCCCACAAAAGCAAAACAATGCAAAAGTATAGTCGATTAGTGATGTGAGATGAAAAACATTCATGTATCGAAGGAGAACTTTCGATGCTTGCCAAGGTATCGGACAAATTTAAATTATCATTGGCGCCCATTGACTGATAAATTATCAATGTAAATGTAATTTGCAATATAGTATACAAAATTGCTACCACAAGTTCTGCCAACTACCCTTACTTTGCGTGCATATTTATAAAAACACCCTAAATTCAGCATTCATACTAATTAATTATTGTTGACAGAATTGTGCAGACTATTTCATTTGCAGCAGTATTTCTCTTTTTTGCGTTTAGTTTGCATAGGTGTTTTTTTATACACATATGTGTTTCGTTATTTTGTCCATGTTTTGCGGCTTGATGTACTTTGTCGATGTTGAGCATTGCTAATGATGCAAAGTATCGATAAATAAGGCTCGTATCTATCGCTGGTAAAATTCCATAGTAGCGCTCTGGCAACGCCAACAACTAAACACTGCGCTGTCCAGCATACACAAACACGGTACGGCAACGCTGTAGCAGCCCAAAAATTTCTATCCGAATTGTTTTCTGCGTAATTGAATATGGCTAATTCGTGGTTCTCAAACATTGTGTGGCAAACGTGTGTGCATTAAATGAAATTTGTGTGCCCTTTGGCTGGCCTGAGCACACGCAAACGCACGCAACGTGCTTGCATACCCGTGAATTTACCAATTGAATATTAAAAACTGAGACCGACATCGGCCCGTTTAATAATAATAAACGTAAATGCATTCGCGGACAGGCCAAAACGCGTAAACAATAACTGGCCAAGTAAAAAGCTAAGCTGCAACAGCAGCAACAAGCTAACAAAAGCTACACACACACACACACACACGCGCGCGCGCATATACACACACACGCACACATACAGCATGTCCGAGCGCAAGCGTTATCACAAGGACAATGCGCCCACGGATGATATTATCACGCTCATTAATTTGGTGCGCCAGAATCCAGCGCTCTACAATTACAAGCTGCAGCCAAACCAAAGGCGTCGCCCCGACATACTCAGCGGCTGGCAGGAAGTATCCCGGCAAATGGGCAGTGAGTATAACAATAACACTATCATATATCCATACCTCTACATACATACATATATATATATATATATATAAATATATCGTATCTTGTGCGCAGACAAGTACAGCGTGCCAGAGGTGCGACGCAAGTGGAAAAATCTACGGGATACGTATCATCAATATCGCCGCCGTTCGCCCAAGTGCATCGAGGGTCGTCTGTCCAAGTGGCGCTATGCCAAGCAGCTGGATTTCCTCTCGAAGGTGTATCAGCCCAAGCTAAAGGCGCATCGCAATGCTCTGGCCGCCATGCTGCAGATCAAGAAGCAGCCAGATGATGATGATGACGATGGTGGTGTCGATGGCGTTGATGGTGTCGATGGTGTTATTGATGGTGTGCAGCATGATGATCATGATGATGTCGATCACGATGTTGTCGACGATGATGGGCATTCGGATACAACGGCCTTGTCCTCCTCGCATCACGCCAGCTCACAAATAACGCTGGTCAGCGATGAGACCGAAACATTCATATTGACCGCCTACGAGGAGAGCGTGGCCGATGATACGATGCCCACGCATCATCATGCACACCATGCGCACGCCCATCCCGGCCATCATCACCATCAGCAGCAGCACCACCACCACCATCAACAGCAGCAGCAGCAGCAACAGCAGCAACATCATCATCAGCAGCAGCAGCATCGACTCCATCATCATCATCACCACCATCAGACGCAGCATGACGGCAGCATATCCAGCATTGAACTGTCCCAAATAACACAAGACGACGACGATGTCGTGGACGAGGAACTGGAAGACGAAGAGGACGTCGTCGATCACGATGGCCAGGTGGTGGATATTGTCAAGCACGAGCTGGACGATGATGGCGCCACTGGCACCGATGTTGACTACGAGGAGGTCTGCCTGTACGATGAGGCAAGCGGCGCCCATTGCGAACTGGGCGTCGATGGCAGCAGCGATGTGGCCGACAGCAAAGGCTTTCATTATATTGACGCCGATGAGTTTTGCATAGAGGACATCGAGCCGGAGCCGGAGACGCGCACGACAGTCACCACGGTGCCACTGCGCGTCACCCATCATTCCCATGCCCACCCACACACACACGCCCACACACACGCACAGACACAGCATCCGCATGCGCATCATTTTGCGAGCTCCGCAACGGTGAGCACGGGCACCACCACGGCCACGAACAGCGTTTTGGCGGGCAATGGCAGCGTCATAACCGCCGATACCAAGCTCAAGAATCTCACGCTGGTCACCACCACAGCGGCGGCGGCGGCGGTGGCGACAACGAGCAGTCAGCGCTGCCAGGATGCAGCAACTGTGGCCAGCACACAGCAAATCGAGTTGGTCGATGTGACGGAGGCGACCAGCACCAGTGTAACCATTTCCAGCACGCCGTCCGTGGCGCTAAATGCGACAGCGGTCAGCACCACACTGCCCGGAGCGGTGCCGCCGCCGCCGCCAACAGCAACGGCGGCCACATTGTGCAATAATCAAACAAACGCCACATACAATTCACCCGCCACGGCGACGACCATACTTCAGCTGCCGGCGCTGAGCTGTGGCGGCGGCGGTGGTGCTGGTGGTGGTGGTGGTGGAGGCGTCAATTCCAACAGCGCCTCCTCCATTAGCGTCGCCTCAAGCAGCACACTGATCAAGGATGATGAACAGCAGCAGATGGCGCTGGCGCTGATCAAGCGCGACGAGCTTGATTTGTTCTTTGATTTTCTCAAAAAGAAGATGCAGTACTTCAGCAAAACGCAGATAACCCACATCCAAATGGAATTCCTGAATTGTGTTAGCCGGCAGGAGGTGGCCGAGCAGGATGCCAAGGATTAGCCAACATTAGCTGTTTAGTTATGCGCATAATATGTATACATATATATCCATATGTATGTTTAAATAGATTTTGTAGATTTGTAGCATAATCAATACCCAATCCTCAATCCCAATTCCTGCCCAGTTTTTGCTGTTTGCCTGGTTAAAGTTCTATATATAAATACATATGTATATGCATATATACATATATATAAATCTATTTTTTTGTAAGTGTTCGTCTGTAGCTTAAGCCTCGCTTTAACCCATATCCATAGCTATGTAGCATATATATATATATCTATATATATATATACAAATATATGTACATATATGTATGCCTGTATATCTGTATATCCGTATGCCTAACCTATGTTTAACGTATTTGACCACTTAACGTAAACCAGAAACAAAAACATAAACATTAAAATTTAAAGTAAACAAACTAGAATTTACGGCCTTCACGTGTAATGAATATAATTGTAAAATAAACTAAACAAATTACTCGAAACAGACTGTTCAAATAGCAAACAAATAAACATCGCGACATATACATACATATA
>SCDS01002094.1:0-16637 GCA_004149465.1 Drosophila nigromelanica
CTGCAGGCAAGGCTAAGTCCATTAGGTGGCCTATCCACCTTCATATTGATATACATAGATACATGCAAGACACAAGATAATCAAGTACATTTTTGTTTTTGTTTTAAAACTCATCTACGCTGCTGTACAAAAGTACAATGGGAACAAGTAAGAACGTTGCAGTCGGGTGTAACCGACATCGAGATACTAATTGTGACAACAATCGAAATTTAAAAAAAATGTATTTTGAAAAGTGCACATTTTTTTATGTAGATTTAATCTAGAAATCATGATCAAAATGCCATCAAACATGAAAACCGGTTCAGTTTTGACAAAGTTATGGGAGTATATATATATTCATATTTCAAATATGGAAGCTGTGGATCTGAGAGCTTTACATGTCAAAGTTTTTGTCAATTTTGGCATGTTTTTTGACAAAAAATTTGACCCCCTCAGAATCACTTTTAATGTTGTTTTTTATGCTAATTGTCATAATTAGAATCTATTTAAAGTATAAATTTGAATATCTAAATTTTGAAAGAAAATTTTTTTCGAAAATGTGTAAGGGGGGAGCACATAATTTTTTTTTTACCAAAACAATTGAAACCTTTTTTTTTCAAAGGGCACATATTTAAAATGTAGGAGTAATCTAGGGGACAAATCATGACCAAACATGAAAATCGGTTCAGTTTTGACAAAGTCATGGGAGTTTGAAATATGGGCGCTATGGATCTGAGAGCTTTATAGCAAACATTTTGTCAATTCTCTGTCGAATTGTCACGACCTCAGTGGGCGTATCCAACAAATCTTAACACTATCTGTGCCAAGTCTCAGACGAGCTGACGGACTAGCCACAAACCCAATATACTCTTTACCAACGAGTATTAAAACACAAAGCACATTAAAATGAAGGACGACAAAAATTCGCGTTTTTGTGACGGGGCATAAACAATTTATCACAGATAAATGATAAGATTAAAACGAAATTCACAGTGGATCTGGGGTTGAAGGTGATGGAGCTGCTTTTGGGTCCCATAAATGTCACTGTCTAATAAACAAACAGTTATATACATATATTACATGCACATGATTCCACGCCCACAGCTCAGCTCTGACATGGATGTTGATTAAGTGATAGACGTTCAGATCGAGACACATTTGTTTAAAGAATAATATTTAATACCCTTGCCGAAGTTATTACAATTTGTCACGGAATGTGTAACACACTGAAGGTGACATCCTCGCCTACTGCACAAAGGATATATGCATATATATCCTTGAACAGGACAATGCGCCCATCTTTCTGCTATTGTCTATTTATATATAAACTAATCTCGCTAATCTTTTGGAAAATTCCAACAGCAACTATAGAAAATGTATAAAAAAAAACGTTCGCATGAAATTTTTTGTTTTTTTTTTAGTCAATTGTTCTCTTCAAGCGATAGCTTATATTCTTATAGCTTATACTCTTTTGAAAATGAATGTCAAGGGTCTCGATAAAAAATTAAAGAATACGGAAACCGGACAAAGTCTAGTCTGTTATATACAAAGTATGTTGAAGAAAGCCGCAGCATAAAAGAGAATTTTAAAGTGTTCGAATAAAGCTTTAAAATTTTGCATTTGGGAATTATAAGCGCAGAGCATGCTTATAATTCCCAAACAGTTAAAGCGTGACCTTCGCTAGACATCGCAATGCCATCAAAAGTACTGAAACTGACCGTAAATAAAATATAAAATAACCTATACAAAAATGGATTAAAGCTGATTAGCTGTTTACCTTTAGATGACCTTAACCGGTGCTTAAGCTCAAGTTCATGTTGTAACAGTTTCTGTGCCGGTTTTTTAGTCGAGCATTTATTTGGCTGATATCGCAGGTATTTATGTACGTATTTATTTCAATTATCTAACCCGTAAAAGCTTAAAGCTGTCGCAAAAATCGCAATAATTGTTTACAGTTTTATCTTTATTGCGCTGTTTTGCGTTTCCGTTAAAACAAAACCTCTATCAAATGCATCGTTAAACATTTGGCTCAACATTTGAAGTTATTATTATTATTACGATTATAATTATTTTTAAGTATGGCGATCAGCACGTTATTTCAGCAAATCGATTGCATTAGAAAAATTATTTGGACAACAACAACAACAAGTTGCTCTCTTTTAGATTTCTCTCGCTTTCTCTCTCTCTCTGTCTCTCTATTTCTGTTTATCGCGTGGGTAAAGCGCTAATAGCAAAGAAATAAGCTCTATGTGCGAGGGGATAGGGGATGGTCTTGTTGTTGTTGTTGCTGTACAGTTGGTATTGTCGGTAGTCAACGATAAATCCAATTAGCAAAGCGGTTCAAGGTGACAGCGAAAATTATGCACGATAAACCAAATTCACATCGACGGTTGCTGCTGTCATACTCTGCCACTACCCATCAATAGTGCGTAAATTGTAGGGTATCATTAAGTTGAAGTAACCGTGAGTAGGTAATATTTTCGAGATGTTTTAGCCATATCCGTCTGAAGAGAGTTAAAGACTACAAAATTCGAACATAGTTTCTTGCAGATCACGTTTAACTTTTCGATGATATGCGATAAATATCGATTTCTAAAAACCGTTTTTTATACAAATAACTCAAATGATCCTAATACAAATATTATGGATTATTTTATTTTCAAATTAATTAAATAAAGTAATTAAAAAGGAAAATTTAGGGTTGGGTTTTCTTTTTAGCCCATTTAGTAAGTCAATTAATTCAACAAAACATGAAATATTTATTCATTAAAGTAAGAATTATATTAAAAACACAAAACTTGGTCCCAAATTTCGTTTATGTAAGTAGTACACTTTTGAAATTTAAATTGAATTACAATTTAAAATTTGTAAAAGAATAAATTTTCAATTCCCCAATTTGAATTTTCTTTTGGTTATGCTATCGTTATGCCCTAGGCATCGTATTAAAGAAATCATTTTCAAACTGTAAAGCAGAGGTCAAAGAGAGATTGAAGATTGACATATTAGTAACTTAAATTGTTTGGAGGATATCTGAGAGTCGGATGAACTCTTGTCGTTGCTGGCTCTTAGGAAATGTGAGCTGAGTCGAGCTTATCGGACATTTTCATTCTCATTTTAATTCCTGTTCGTTAGTTCTGCGTTTCTGCTAGTTGTCTAATTGACAGCTTGAGTGCCCCGTGTGGCAGTCAGAATGTCAGTCGTGTTTCAGTACCCCTCCCCTGGGGCGAATCAATAAACGAGACGGTAATTTACATTTTAAAGTTCGCTCCATGAAGCACACACATTGCCCATTACAGGGAAGCCATAGCAACTAACTGAGGCAACCTCCAACCTGCGACCTCCGCACCCCCCAACCCCAATCCCAATCGCAATGCCAGTCAAAAATTTAATCCAACCTTGCCACATTTGCAGGTCATAGACGCGACCAACGCCTCAGCCATGCGCAGCACAAGCAACAGCGGCAACAACAACAGCCAGAATAACAATAACAACAACAATAAAAACAACAACAACAACACTAACTATAAGAACAGTAACAACAACCGATGAATGTCTAAAGCGAAAGAAATCTAACAGATTGGGCACACATCTAAAGAAAGAGAGGGAGCCAAAGTGCTAGAGCAGAAAAGGAAAACCCGCCGTAATATACCAAAGACGCTGACCAAATAATAAAACAGTCCAAAATGTTGATCAAGGAGTACCGCATACCACTGCCTCTCACCGTCGAGGAGTACCGGATTGCCCAGCTTTACATGATCGCGGTAAGTTCTTGGACTTCAACTATCTTAATTTTGCAAAAAGAAAAAAATATTGTTTTGTGGCTTTTTGTTTAACTTCGAATTTCGTTGCTTAATTCGATGAACTTATTTTAAGGCAAACATTAATCTTAAGCAGTACTCATGTATTTTGTTGAAAAGTATTCAAGTTCTATCCTGAAAACTATTTTTTTTTTTTCCTTTTTTACACTTTAAAAGTTATCTGAGTTTGAAATTAATTAAAATTTATCTTACTTTTCCTCATAGCAATATAAAATGTAATCTTATCTGAAACCATGAATTAATTATACCTTATAATTAATGGAAATTGGATATATATATTAAAATCTTCTGCTTTAATATTAAACCATTATGTAAAAAATTATAAAATGTTATTTATATTGGTATTTACAAATAAAAACCAATTTTCCAGTGAATTTTCGTAGGCAAATTTCAAGCATGTGTGATTTTTTTTATGCCACGAACTTTGATTTAGATAAGAACTATAAATAGATTATCGAGAAATTTGTAACACTGCAAATTTGTCTAATAAAGTTTATAGTGTATGATTTCTGTATGTGTGAGAGCGTTCCATAAATCGTATACTAAATATATAGCTATTTATAATATATGTATTTATTATTTTCTTTACTTTGCACAGAAAAAGAGCCGCGAAGAGAGCCATGGCGAAGGTAGCGGCGTTGAGATCATCATTAATGAGCCCTATAAAGATGGACCCGGTGGCAATGGGCAGTATACGAAAAAGATCTATCATGTGGGCAGCCATTTGCCGGGCTGGATGGCATATATCGAGACTATGAGTTTTCACAAGTCTGTATTTAAATATACATAGATCAGGAATATACACAGTTTTTATATAACCATGCATTTCACATACTGATTTTCGATATTTAGCCCCATGGATAAATATCGATTTTAAGCCGTAATTTCTTAAGTATATATCAATGTTATAGAGTTCACAAGTCTGTATCTAAGTTCTCATATAATATATAAATTGAATTGCAAAATATGTAATCCTTATATTATATAATGTAGATTGATATACAATAATGCCAAATTTGGTTGTATATTGAAGGTCTGCTGCCAAAGAGCGCGCTGACCGTGGAGGAGGAGGCATGGAATGCCTATCCGTATACGCGTACACGCTACACCTGCCCGTTTGTGGAGAAGTTCTCGTTGGACATTGAGACCTATTACCACCCGGATAATGGCTATCAGGATAATGTATTTCAGTTATCCGGCAGCGATCTGCGCAATCGCGTTGTGGGTAAGTTTCAGTTAACAAAAAAAGTTGGCCACAAAAAAAAATTGATTTGATTTCTTTGCCAGATGTTATTGATATAGTCAAGGATCAGCTGTGGGGCGGTGACTATGTGAAGGAAGAGGATCCCAAGCAATTTATATCGGACAAAACGGGACGTGGTCCGCTGGCCGATGACTGGCTAGAGGAATACTGGCGCGAGGTGAAGGGCAAGAAGCAGCCAACGGCACGCAACATGTCCCTGATGACCGCCTATAAGATATGACGCGTCGAGTTCCGCTATTGGGGCATGCAAACCAAGCTGGAGAAGTTCATCCATGATGTGGCCCTGCGCAAGACAATGCTGCGCGCCCATCGCCAGGCCTGGGCGTGGCAGGATGAATGGCATGGCCTAACCATTGAGGATATCCGCGAACTGGAGCGCCAAACGCAGCTGGCTCTGGCCAAGAAAATGGGCAGCGGCGAGGAGTGCAGTGACGGTAATATATCAATCAATATACATATATATCAATTGACCTGTTCTTCTCACGCTCATCTTATTGGCGTCAGTAGACAGCATCTCGGAGCCGTATGTGAGCAGCGCAACAACGGCGCCAGCTTTGGGAGCCGGCGAGCGCAAAAAATCAGCGCCGGCTGTACCGCCGATTGTCACCCAGCAGCCACCGAGCGCCGAGGTTAGCTCGGATGAGGAGGAGGATGACGAGGACGATGAGGATGAAAATGATGGTGTTGGTACCGGCGTGGATCTGGGTGCCCAAACCGGTGCCAGCAATCAGCGATCCCGTTCCCAGAGCATTCAGATGGCCAACAAGGCCAAGTTCGGCTCAAAGGGCGCCCTCCACTCACCGGTGGGATCTGCGCACAGTTTTGATCTTCAGGTGAGTGCCGCCAAAGCAATTCCCGCTGCTGCCGCCGCGACTGTCCACTGTCCCATCTTGGATCGATGTTGTCGCTGTTTCATGTTAAAGAATATATCTCTTTTCAATAATATTCAATAATACAGTTTGACAGTTTTAGGAATGACAAATTTCACATTTGTTTTCTTTTTATACTTGTTGTAGCCTGAAATTATTAATGCTAAATAATTCAAAAAAAAAACTTGACATAGGTAACTTAACTTGAACAACGCGTTAAATTGAAGTTAAAACTTTAAAAGGAATACAACATAAACAAAAAGCAATTAAGAACGTTGTAGTCGGGTGTAACCGACAACGCAATACTCATTCATGCAAAACATGATTTTCTTGCCAAAAACTGCAAGAAAATTTTATTTTTTTTAAGGCATATATTTTAAATGTAGAATCAATCTAGAAGATATAATATAATGACCAAAATGCCATCAAACATGAATATCGGTCCAGTTTTGACAAAGTTATGGGAGTTTGAAATATGGGAGCTGTGGATCCGAGAGCTTTACATGTCGAAATTTTTGTCAATTTTGGCATGATTTTTTACAAAAAATTTGACCCCCTCAGAATCACTTATAATGTTGTTTTTATGCGATTATGTGATTATTAATATCGATTAAAGGTATAAATTTCAAATTCTAAATTTTGAAAAAAAAAATTTTCGAAAATGAGTAAGGGGGGACCACATAATTTTTTTTTTCAAAAAAATTCAAAAAATTGTATTTTCAAAAGTGCATATATTTTAAATGTAGATTTCATTTAGAGATTAAATCAGGATCAAAATGCCATCAAACATGAAAATCGGTTCAGTTTTGACAAAGTTCTGGGAGCTTGAAATATGGGGGCTATGGATCCGAGAGCTTTACATGTCAAAATGTTTATCAATTTTAATGTCTGAAAAAATTTGGTCTATCTGGGTTAAAACTGAGTGAGATTTGTAGATTCTATAGAATTGCCATGCCCTCAGTAGGGGACGGCAAATTGCGCTCATAAGAGAAGACGGACACAAACCCAATATACTCCTCTCATTGGAAGCGAGTATATATAACAGGTCCTAAGTTCACATGCCTCGAAGGCAATCACAATTAACATACACTTGTCAGCTGTTTTTTTTTTAGCCATTTTACTGCAGTTTTCTCCTTGTTACTTGGTAATATGGCTTTTAAAAAAGGTGTGTAATTTTTTTTACTGCACTGCAATGTAGACAAAGCAAGTTTCAGGCCTTACTCAATAAGAATTCCAATAATACTTAATATGTATAAATCAAAATGTATTTGTGGCTCTAGTTGAATTATAAATTTCACAATTTCGTTCAGTTTGGTTTGGTGGCGTTTAACAAAATACCCGATTACCGATTCTCCCTATTCAAGTTAAGTTTTGTTTCTTTAAATTGTTCTGCTGATATGCTTAATGTGTTTTTTTTTTAAGAGTTTTTGATGTATATTTTAGCTAAAACTGAATTCGCACTTTAAGTTTACTGGTAGAATTTTATTTAGTTCATAAAAAAAAACATTGAAAGTTGAACTTGATATATGTTTATATAGTATGAACAAAAGAAAAAGAAATTGTTGAGTTAAAATTTGATTCTTTGCAATTTTTATGTGTTTTGTGTTCTGTCCTTTGAGCCATGTTTTTACCAAACAAAAAAAAAATAAAAAATAATCTTTGATTTGCTCTTGTCACGCAAAATTGAAATCCAACCAACCAACAACCACAACACACTCAACACCGAAACCAATTCGAACATGATCAGCCCAAAAAGCCGCATGCAAAGACAGCGCCCGCACGCAGACATGTAAGTTTCAGTTCCAGTTCCAGTTTCAGTTCCAGTTTCAGTTCTAGTTCCAGTTCCAGTTCTAGTTCGAGCTCCAGCTTCAAGTTACAGTTTCCATTTAGGACCCTTGTAGACCAACCAACACATTGAAAGATAGCAGCCCAAATGTTCAACTTGATATTATAAATGAATAAAGTTGATTTCTGATTTGACAGGTGGCGAATTGGCGCATGGAACGCCTAGAGGTGGACTCCAAATCCAACTCAGACGAAGAGTTCTTTGATTGTCTAGGTAAATTTGATCGATGATTAATTTGCTTTTGTTCTGACTTTTAAATGCTGCCTTTTGTTTTTGTTGCAGACACAAATGAGACGAACTCGTTGGCCAAATGGAGCTCACTGGAGCTGCTGGGCGAAGGCGATGATAGCCCACCGCCACATGGCGGCAGCTCAAGCGGCAGTGGTGGCGGTGGTGGTGGTGGTGGTACTGGCGGCACCACCGGACGCCACAAGCAGGAGGACAGCATATTCAATCAGGACTTTCTGATGCGCGTCGCCTCGGAGCGTGGCAACAAGCGACAGTTGCGCTCCTCGGCCAGCATCGATCGCAGTCACGACTCATCGCCACCGGGCTCACCGAGCACACCATCTTGCCCCACCACCATACTGATCCTGGTGGTGCACGCCGGCAGCGTACTGGATGCGGCCAGCGAGCTAACCGCCAAAAAATCGGACGTTACCACATTTCGCGGCTCCTTCGAGGCAGTTATGCGTCAGCACTATCCCAGCCTATTGACCCATATGACCATCAAAATGGTGCCGTGCCCCTCAATTTGCACCGATGCACTGGGCATCCTCTCCAGCCTCAGTCCGTATTCGTTTGATGCGTCGCCCTCGGCAGCGGATATACCAAACATCGCGGATGTGCCAATTGGTGCCATACCGCTGCTGGCCGTTGCCTCGCCCGAGTTCCAGGAGACGGTCAACAAGACGGTGGCCGCCGCCAATATTGTCTATCATGAGTTCCTCAAGTCGGAGGAGGGTCACGGCTTCTCTGGCCAAATAGTGATGCTGGGCGACTCAATGGGCTCGCTGCTGGCCTACGAAGCACTGTGTCGCTCCAATGGCAGCCAGCCAAATGCCGCCAATCCCTGCCAGACAGCGGGTGCCGGTGCCGGTGCCGGTGCTGGTGGCGACTGCAGTCGCATGTCGCGCATGGACGATGACGAGCGTTTCATTGACTCCGACCTGGATGCGAAACGTTTGCTGGTGGCACCATCGCCGCGACGTCGTCGCTCCAGTTCGTCAAGCGACTCGCGAACCGCCAAACTGGACTTTGAGGTCAGCGATTTCTTTATGTTCGGCTCACCGCTATCCGTGGTGCTCGCCGCACGGAAGCTGCACGACGCCAAAGCGGCGCTGGCGCGCCCCAATTGCCACCAGGTGTACAATCTGTTCCATCCAACCGATCCGATTGCCTCGCGCCTCGAGCCGCTCCTCAGCGCACGCTTCTCCATTTTGTCGCCGGTCAATGTGCCGCGCTATGCCAAATATCCGCTGGGCAATGGACAGCCGCTGCATTTATGTAAGTCCAACTCACAGATAGATAACTCACGGTATGCTACCAAAAATAATTTCGGGTAAAAAACAAATTGTATTAAATAATATATTAGCTTTGTTGGAAAAATAGTAGTTTAGTTCCAGACCAACTTAAAAGTACACCTAATTCCTAATTTCAAATCAAAAATCGTTTAAAAAATATATATATTATATAAATAGAAAATTAGTAAACTGGTTCCAGACTTGAAAAACAAAACCTCATAAACGTACAACAAACAATAGAAAGAAATTTTTGTTAGAGTTCACTTTAGAATTTATTTTAAATTAATTTAAAAATTTATACAAATTTAATTATGATTTGAAAAAAAATATCTGCGTTTCATGAATGTAAAAAAGCACAACTGAGAAAATGAAATATCACTATAATTATTTTGTTCATTTTTTTTTTTGTAAATTATTGTTATATTATTATTATTAGTTTTTAAAAATAATTCGTAGAATATTTCAAAATTGTGTAGAAAGAGAAATCTTTTTGTACTTTTGAAAAAGAGAAAAAAGATAATAACATGCATTACAGTCACGCATGATCTAATCTCTCTCTCTCTCTCTCTCTCTCTCTCTCTCTTTGGCTCTCTCCCCCTCTCGCTCTGTGTGATGCAGTGGAGGTTATACAGTCGCATCCGCAGCATTTCAACGATGGCAACAATCTGATGGCCGGCAGGCGCCTATCCGATGCTTCAATGCAGAGCACCATTTCGGGTCTGATTGAGAACGTTTCCTTGAGTACCATTCACGCCCGTAAGTCCATCTGAATGCCCGTTTGTCGATGCCTGATTTTAATTAATGATCATTATTTCGGCATTGCAGTTCAGAACAAATGGTGGGGCACAAAGCGTTTGGACTATGCGCTTTACTGTCCGGAGGGCTTGAGCAATTTTCCGGCACACGCGCTGCCGCATCTGTTCCACGCCAGCTACTGGGAGAGTCCCGATGTGATTGCGTTCATATTGCGGCAAATTGGCAAATTTGAGGGCATACCGTTTGTGGGCTCCAGCGATGACAAGGACAATGCCTCGTTCCATCCGGGACAGCCGCGCGAGAAGTGGATCAAGAAGCGCACCTCCGTCAAGCTGAAGAACGTGGCCGCCAATCATCGGGCCAACGATGTCATCGTTCAGGAGGGACGCGAACAGCGATTAAACGCTCGCTTCATGTACGGACCGCTCGATATGATAACGCTGCACGGCGAGAAGGTGGATGTGCATATTATGAAGGATCCGCCGGCGGGCGAATGGACATTCCTCACCACCGAAATGACCGATAAGAATGGACGCATCTCATACAGCATACCCGACCATCTATCTCTCGGCTATGGCATCTATCCGGTCAAGATGGTGGTGCGCGGCGATCACACCTCCGTTGATTGCTACATGGCTGTGGTGCCGCCGCTAACCGAGTGCGTTGTGTTCAGCATCGATGGCTCCTTCACGGCATCGATGTCCGTGACCGGGCGTGATCCAAAGGTGCGCGCCGGTGCCGTCGATGTCTGTCGCCACTGGCAGGAGCTGGGATATCTGCTCATCTACATCACCGGACGGCCGGACATGCAGCAGCAGCGCGTCGTCTCCTGGCTCAGCCAGCACAACTTTCCCCATGGCCTAATCTCATTCGCCGATGGCCTCTCCACCGATCCGCTGGGCCACAAGACCGCCTATCTCAATAATCTCGTGCAAAATCACGGAATCTCAATTACCGCCGCTTACGGCAGCAGCAAGGATATTAGTGTCTACACCAATGTGGGCATGCGACCAGAACAGATCTTTATTGTTGGCAAGGTAAAACTCCCCAAAGAGACATAAATATTGGTGTCTTGTATAAGACACAGGGATGGTTATTCCAAAATTTGCATAAAATTGATTTAACTCCTAGTTAAAGTTTCAATGTAGCCTTTAAATAATATTTTCATTAGATTATATATCTAATTCTTCTAGCATTTATTTCATATTCATACCCTTCTCCATTAATAATGGATGCAAATTGTATTATGTATATTATAATCCACTTTCATAAGCACAGGATTACCAAATTTATAATATTATACTATTCAAAAATGTTTGTTGAAATCTTACATTTATGCTCTGAAATTTTATGTCCGTATGAACGCAATTATTTTTGTCGATATTGAAGCCAGAGACTTGAAACTTGGAATATATACTGAAGTATACACGCGTCAGATAAAATGTTCATTTTTCTTGCACACGCCCACTCTGGGCGTGACAAATCGATCAAATTTATATTCCACATTTCTGCAGGCACCAAATTTGGTGAACAGTTTTCTAATGTCCAAACTCTAAAGATCTAAAGATTTGTTCAAAAAATTTTAAGCAATATTGTGTTACGGATTTTTAATAATTTGTTCATGCTTACAGGTGGGCAAGAAATTGCAATCGAACGCAACTGTGCTCAGCGATGGTTATGCCGCCCACTTGGCTGGACTGCAGGTGGTCGGCGGCTCCCGGCCGGCGAAGGGTAATGCACGTATGGTGATACCACGTGGCTGCTTCAACCTGCCCGGACAGTCGGCGAATCCGCGGCGCAGAAGGTAGGTCGCCCGGCAGGCGATGCAGCTGCAACCTGTGGCAGAGATGTGGGAAGCGGCAACAGGCTGTTGCAGCTGTTGCGTCCTGCCTCCTGTCCAGTCTGTGTTTATATATTGTACATATGTATGTGTATGTGTTAGTGTATCAATAGGCATATATTTGTATAGTGTGTACTGTATCCTCTCTATTCATTGGTGTTTTGTGCCTCTTTATTATTTTAAGTTTGTTAACCATTCTGTTTGTTGGCGCATTTTCATTTTGATTGATTGACTGTTGGTTTGATTTGTGTTCTGTGATTCGGCGCATGATCAGATGATATATGTATATGTTTTGTACGCAACCATAACCCACATGTGTCCTGTGTCCCAGATTCGGTCCACGCTAACAAAAGCAACAACAACAGCAACAACAACAACAACAAAACACGTTTGTAATCAGCCAATTTAACCTGAGCTGAACACTCACTCCCAATTTCACTATCTCTTTCTATCTCTCTCTCTCTATCTTGCAATTCTGCATCATGTGTCCTTCCGCAAACCCACAAAACCACCCAACATCATCGATCAGCAATGCGTTTGAGGCGCCACAGTCACCTGCCACGCCCACCAGCAGCCTGGGCCAACTGAACGAGGATGCGCCGGGATTCGGTCCAGCTCCCTCATAAGCAGCAGACACAACACTTTGCCTAGTCCAACAAAACCTAAAGAATGAAAAAAAAAAACAAAAACAAATGTTTTTATTTTATATTTTTTGTTAAGTTGACGAGAACAATTGAAAAGCCGTATTATTCGTATGCTAAGTTTTATTTAAAAAAAAATACGTTCTTTAGTTTGTTAAATTCATGTATATATTTGTATATGCATATATAGTTATTAGTGCTTTAATAGTTTGTATCATTTATTATTTGGATTGATATTATTGTTATTGTAATTACGACGAACAAAAAAAAAACAACAACCAGAGACAAAATCTAGCCAAAAAAAAGCCAACAAGCACACATTATACGAGTATACATATTTATATATGTGTATACATACATAGTATTTATCACGTGTATATGCAATAAATCGCTTTAACTGTTTATATAGGGTAAAATAAAATATACATATATATATATATATATATATACATACATATATTTCAAATTATTAGACATATGATTTATAATGTTACGATTTCGAATTGTATCTTTTCTTTGTTTGTTCTTTGATTTTGATAAACGACGCTTAAACCGCTTACTCTGCCACACGTCACGCCTCCCCTCGCACTCTGTTGATGCGATCCACACCCACTACACACACACACACACACAAACACACACACTCGTAACACACATATCATCAACTATCGCAAAAACAAATTTGTAAATGTAATATCAAAACAGGCTGCATGAACAAGCAACGAATGATGTTTAAACCGTTTACCAACACTGTAGTTGATATGCAAGAGAGTAATGCATTAGATAAACAATTACAAAAACAAAACCAGCAACAACAACAAAAAAAAAGATAGAGAGAGAGAGAGCGCGCAACACTTTAAAGAGAAATTGGTGTTTAATGTGCTTAGTTAATTGATATCTTTAGTTCAGTTTGATTTGTTTGATATGTTATTTTTTTTTTGTGCATTTTAGCTGAGCATTTTGTTGATTCTGTGTTGTGCAGCAAACAAAAAAAAAAAAGAAAGAAATATATTAAATTGGAGCATAAAGCGCTATCAACTATGAAAACTTTATTCTAATATAAAACATTCTCACAAACACACACACACAAATACACACACAAACACACACACACACACACACACATTATCAACTTGACCTCGCAATGAATGTGCAGCAATGAGACGGGCCTGTCATCGCCAATACGCAGCGGCTATCTAAAGCGCAAGACCTACCTGAGCCATCACTAGATATCGATCATCGAGAGGGGAGAGAGCGAGAGAGAGAGAGAGAGAGTATTGTATTGTAGTTTAGTGCATTTTTGATGAACAGAAAACGCAACCAGCAACTCCCAGAAATACAAGCCATGCAACTAGCAATCAACTATATATACATACATATTTATAGCTCTACTTGTGCGCATACTATTCAAACGTATATATATATATATATATATATACCTTCCTAACAAGTGCTTCGATACGTGCTTAGATGACATATGGCAGCAGTACCCAAAAAACATCTAATCTAATACTATTGGATCAGCATTAGTTGCAGTTTAACCACAACAACAACAACAACAACAGTTTAAAAAAACATCTCAGCATTGATGCCCCCATATACTACATCTGTGTATAAACATAAAATACTTATATTATGCGCGATATATAGCAAATTATATGGTGTATATATCAAATACAATATATAAAAAATCCCAAAAAAATAATAATAATTAAATAGAAATAAAAGAATTCGATTGTACAACATTATAACAAAAGTCAAATGTGTCACGCGGTGAGTAGATAAATTGCCGTTAGTTGCAATTACTGTTATCAAATCGAAGTACACCTAAACTCTGTTTTTACACAAATTTGAAATACCACAATTTAAGTTTTCATCACACGAATTGATTTGAAATAAAAAGATATTCAAAATTCTATAAATTAAAATTTTTTTACAAATAGAGAAAAAATGTTGAAATAAGCGAATAAAATTTTAGGTTTATATTGGTTTACTTGTTTTTTTTTTATTTGAACAAATTTCTATTGTGTAAAAACAGAATAAGTGTAATAGAATATAATATTTATAGTATTTTCCAAATTTGCAAAGAAAACATTTACTAGTTTACTTCAACTACTTTGCAATAAACATTTGAAAAATGTTTATTATTATTTTTCAGTCCACATAAACAGCATCAAAATAATTGAAATCTTTGCAAATATTTGAAACAAGAAAAACAAAGAATCTAAATCAGTTAGAATCAAAACAATTGTCTCTATCCGAATAATTGAAGACCGTTTCTAATCTAATCCTTAGGTACCTGGAAAGAAAGACTGTTTCCTCCTGTTGTTTGATGGTTTTTCAAACCACTTAAAGAAAAATACAAATCACACACACACAATATAAATTGAAAAGCAGACAAAAATACAAACAAGTCTAAGTACTAATGTATGTCAACTTGTGTGCTATATTGTATAACAAAAAATTACAAAAACTCTATATATACAATATAAATAAATATACTATATATATATTTATTACATCTATGAAACCGTTTAACATATGCAAGCGAACAAAGTTCAATAATGTGGTTTAGCCCGATGGAGAAATAAACAACTGGCGATAAGTACAACTTGGAGATAAGATAACCGAGTATTATTCAAGATCTCTAGAGAACCGACTTTTGTGGCTGGTAAATTGTCGAGCGTCAAGGTAAAAGCGTTGCAAAATCAAATCGCAAATTCAATGCATTTCTTAAACAAAACAAAAAATTATATTTATATTGCAAAAGAGAGAAACCAAAATATATTTAAACCAACTGCTTTCGGAAACGTATAAAAAAAAAAACCGGTGAAAAAACCAAAACAAAAAAAAACCTGTTCCAATTGTAAACAATCTGATACTAATTCTAATCCTGAAGGAAAAACGTAAGAAATCTCTTTAAATGTGATAGGTCTTTCGCTACTACAGATGAAACACAGTTATAAATCTATTCAAAATTATTAAGAAAATTATTTATAAAAAGAAAAACAAATTGTACTTTATAAAAAAGAGAATGAAAGAAAAAAAAAAATAATAAGAAATTACAAAATGTTTGTAAACCAATTTTGAATGTGAGCTACAATATATATATATATAGCATATATATGTGTATTCTGTTCAAGTTCTTAACCCAAAAATACTATGAACTATCTATAGCATAAACCGGATATAACGATATATTTAAAGAAAACAATTACAAATTGCGCTCATTTGTGATAAACAATAATTGAGTACATATAGTTTATGAAAACCGATGAGAACAGTCGAATCTCGAATTAATCCTCCAATTAATCCCAAACTCAATGCGACCTGATGATGCAAAGGCAAACCATATGCAAATATGTACTGTTATATCTATGTAAATATACGCACGTACATCTGCATATGTAATATTAAATGTTTATACACACTCGCCTAGATATATATACATATAAATACATATATATGTAC
This sequence comes from Drosophila nigromelanica, assembly GCA_004149465.1. Taxonomy (NCBI): domain Eukaryota; kingdom Metazoa; phylum Arthropoda; class Insecta; order Diptera; family Drosophilidae; genus Drosophila; species Drosophila nigromelanica. Next base: position 16,008 of record SCDS01002094.1, read on the forward strand.
ATATATACTGTCCACACAAAGCAACTAAAGCTTAAATAAATTAACACAAACGGTACAAAATGGACCCAAAACTATGTATGTATGTGTACACTCGGTTTGGCTTACTTACTCAAGTATTCAGCTGAGATACGTACATCTATATATATATATTTCCTAAAATGAAAATTGAAGAGTTTAAAATAAAGGTTTATACCGTTATATATATGTGTGTGCATGCCTACATTAAATACGTATATTTAAAGCTAGCGAAAAACAAAAACAAAAAAAAAATATATATATATATATATAAAGAAAAGGTGTTCCAAAGTATATATATTAATACGTTCCTCAATTTATTTGAATTCTACAAAAATACCAGGATAAATTATTCCTCATTGATATTGAATATATTGCTGTACTCAGCCCCCAAGAGATTTTTCATGGTTAATTACCCTGAAATGGCAGCTAAACCAGAGAAAATAATTTCCACAGATAGTTCCCGTCATTTCCGACCAGTTTCATCTGATCAATAGAAACCATTCAGTTTTCGAAAACGCTTCGATTCCTATTTAAACTTGAACTTTATAAAGACAAGCAGGCAAAATAGAAAGAAAAATCTAAATTGAATTTGAATTGTATTGATATTTTAGC
>SCDS01002096.1:0-11323 GCA_004149465.1 Drosophila nigromelanica
AAACCGTCTCAAATGCTGTTGCTGCTGGTGCAGCTGCAATTGCAGTCGTAGACAATAACAAAATACTTGGTAAATGACAAACCCGAAACAATTTCGCTGAATGAATGGGCGATCGTCTATAAACAATGATATGGCATAAACAGCAAAAAAATACAAAATACAAACACCAATTTACATAAATGCATGCCTATGGGCATATCAAGTGAAACGGGTTTGAGGCATATACGTTTAGAGAATCACCTGCCGCGCAAAAAAAAATCACATTTTTGAAGCACATTTCTGAAATGGAGTTCATCCAAGTTGTGGATATCTTTTTTTTTTAAGTATATTCTTTATTTGAGTATACAATTTGTACAAGCTGCATGCGTAGCTTTTACCATAATTTTTTTCTGGTTTTAATGAGTCGCCAAGTCCGTATTATATGGTGTTATCTTGTGTGGTTCTAGTTGATATCTGTGGATATCAAAACTTATTTTGGATTTGGATCGAGTATCATAGCTCCCAAACGAACCGCACAACCAATATGCTTCAACTTGCTGTAGTGCCCGCACATATGAGAAATGCAGAAACGTGATCTATTCCATGTGGGTCTCACTGACACTTTTCGTGGTTATCAGCCGAATGAACTTGTTGTTGTTCCCATTATTGCAATAGCTTGTCATTCTTTATTGTTTATTGTTGTTATTCTGTATTCTTGTTTGCGTTTTATTTATATGCCGCCAGTCGAAAGGTGTATAATTATTGCCCCTTAGATACCCCCCCTCACACCCACCTACACACACACAACATCACACACACACACAATTAAACCCTATCATTTTAAGTAAAACTTGAGCCAGAAAAATTTGCGGTTTCTATTGTATCATATTCCCGCGTACCGAAAGAAACTCAGAAGTTTTATACTTGATCACCAAGTGAAAGAAAGTACATTGGGCTTGTGCCATTATCTTCCACTATTATAAAGTCAGTCACAGTACTAATAATCTCCACTAGAGATCGCGGAAAAGTATTTCGACTACGCCCACCTAATAATAGTAGTGTTTGCTGTTTATGTAAGGAACCCTGAACCCATTGAGAATGGGTAAAAAAAAAGAGTATATTGTACCGATCTCGGAAACGGCGCAGAACAAACTTTTCATTTTCATTTAATTTTTTCGATATCTTACCCCTTTTCAATAATATCGATACATATCGATTTTAAGCTTTGGTTTTCTTACCTTAACTCGGAGAACATTTCAGCTTCTGGATACTTTATAATATATATTATAACTGTTTTTAAATCCCTAAATTACTTAATATTAGACATGTTTAAGGAATTCAAGGATATATATGGTAACTTATGCAACATCAATCATGATGTCAGAATTTTCAAAAAAAAAAAAAAACAAATATTTTGATAATTTGGGTACAAAACCTTACGAACTTGAGCGATGGTTTTCTCAGAGTGTTCATTTATATATGTACATACGTACACATACATATACATATACACATGCTAGACATGTAGGTTTATACATAAGTCTGATTGGGGGCTTCACAAGCGGCGCAAATTGATTCAAGTGCCTCGTTGATAGAATCAAATTGTATGCCATGCATTTCTCTAGGCAGATCTTTGAAACAGATGCCATTAATTGAGCAGAATTTTGGGGCTGGCGCGTGAGTCGCGATTTAGTTCAAGGCGGTTCCCTCCGCTTTCGTTTCCCGGACGACGCGACGCGACACTCAATTGTTTTGTATTGGCAGCGAACCAATTGGTCGTCCAATTGTCGTATCAGACTAATTTAAATGCACGGCCATGATCTTGTAAGATCTTGACTTTTGTCTAATGCCGATAGGTTATCGGTTATCGGCTGTTGAACCTCGGTTACAGCTGCCCTCCCCCAATGATAAGTAATGTCTGTGGCGCTAATTGAGTCGGAAACTTGGGATGTGCTGCTCAAATGCCAGACGTGGAACCTTATGCATGTTTATTTATTAATGTTTGATTTGAAAACAACAACTTATTTCACATGATCATATGACTTACTCAAAAAAGCCAAATAAATTTATTTCAATCAAACACATTATCTTGTTGTAGTTGAAAAAAAGTGTTAATATAAAAATTATAAAATTATATATATAATTAAACAATTATTATTAGTTACGGTATACCATATAGCTAGCATATAGCTAGCTAGCAATTCTTAAATATCACTTTAAAAAATTGCATTTGTAAATTTTACAATCGCATTTGCCAGTCTCGTATTTCAACAATAATAAAAATACAACACAATTTAAAAAAAAAAATAAAAAATCAGTGAAGACCAACTTTTAATTTACTTTATAACACATAAGCTTATTCCTTATAAAAGATTAAAGACTACAAAAAAGAAAATAAAAAAAGCAAAATTTTAAAAAGATTATTCCATGTATGATATGTCAAGCGATATAGTTTTCGTAGTATTCACATAATTTGTATGTTTAATGGTCTTAACCAATATAAAAAGAGACATCAATCAAAAATATATATTAATTGTATGTGGATAGCATAATTATATACCCACATCCTACGGAGTAGGGCATTGTCCAGTCGATTTGTTTCTCATAATTTCCACCTGTCGCTTGGTTCGCTGCGTTTTCACTTTCCTGTGCTAATTACGGATTATAATTGAAATACAGTTTAGGAACAAGTAATTTGTAAAAACAAAAAACAATTATGTATACATACATATGTACATATATAATAAAAAAAACACAAAAATACGAACAAAAAAATAAAACAAAGGCAAAAACCTTTTACAAAAAACAACTCGTAAACAATGTGTGCAATATTTTTAATTACAAAATTTAGCAAAGCACGAACAATAAGACAGCGCCAACGTCGACGCCAGCAGAGACAGAGACGGAGGCAGCGCGCCTCCATTAAACATAAAAACAGCTCACAATCTAATTTGACAATAAAAATGTTCCCATATTGTACATGTACATATACATAAAACAAAAAACCGCACAAAATAATTTGCAGTTGTGTGCAATAAAATAATAACGGCAATCATTCAAAGAAAACAAGAAAAACAAAAAACAACAACAACAATGAGGAAACTGCGTCGCGGCGTTGATGTTGCTGTTTTTTATTTATTTTTTTTTTTTTGTTTATTTTTACTTACTTATTTTTTTTGGGAAGCCATTGCGACCCAGTGGCCAATTTGAAGCATCATAATTAGCTTTTTTAGCTGTCTAAGCGTAATAAGTAGCCACTATTGTTGTCTATTTTTTTCTTGTTTGTTTGTTTTCTCGTCATGCACCGATTGTAAAAATTCGCAGTCTTAAAAGATCTGCCTCCAAATTTGCACATTTTATTTGCGTTTTATGCAGTGGAAAATCAAAAACTGCAGCTCAAAGAATCTTTTTTGAAGTCTATCTCCCACTGTAAGATATTCATTTGCATATCTAACAAATATATCACACATATGTACATCTACACAATATATTGATATTTTTATACGATGGCGCTGCAATTACTGCCAAGTGCTACTGGAAATTAAAGAAAAGCTTTGTTATCGATGATATCAATTGTGCAGTTGTGTATTAAAGCTGTTGCTTTTATTTTTAGATAGTTCAGTTATACTAAGTACCGTTTGCCGTATGCAATTGCAGTCCTGTCATGTCTTTGGGGCATTGCCCGGTTTTACAAATTTAAGCTGGAAAATTCAAATTATTCAACTGATTTTCAAAATTCAAAATAAAAAAAATATACGAAGAGAAAAGACTAAAAAACCTATTTATGCTATATAAGTACATACATCCATACATATGTATATTATTATTATATTAAGTATAGGATATATTAAATTTGAATTTAATTATTCATTTGTTTTAAATAGTTGTGTAAAGTTAGCAGAAAACAGAAGAGATTAGCTTTCGCCCATATAACTTTTGATAATGCATTTTCGTATAGAATGGTTTTTCAGAATACTTTTTTTGAAATACCTTTAAAGAAATTAGTTTTTGGTTCATTCTCTTAAAGACCGTGTGTTTTTGTTTTTACTTTGATATTCACATGTTTTTTTTACCCAAGTAACTAAAAACCATTTTATACTTTGTATTTCACAGATAATTATATATGTACATATACATACATATCAATTAAGTTAATAATTATTTTTTACACTTAATACAATTAGATTGTAGATAAAAAAAACATGAATATCTTAGCAATTTAATTTTAATTTAAAAAGATCCTGCGCTGATAACTTTAGGTTCGTGTTTTATATTCGTGTCGCTTTATCGTTCAACTCACAATGCAGATTGTCTACCGAGCACCTGACTTCCCCATCGGTTCCACTTTGCCTCAGTTTTTGTTTGACTGCAACAAGTGAATAACTGCATTTCGAACAAATTTTTGTCGTATAAATACAAGTTTTTAGATACAAGGTATGTACATACATACATACATACATATGTATGTATGTATGTATGTATGTACATATGTACATATATGTGTATAGAAAACTTTGAGTAATAGCTTTCAATTAGTTTCGGTTAGTTGTTGTTGTTACTTCATTGCGCGATTTGCGTTTTCTGCATCCGTCGAGTGGTTAGCAAACAACAACGGCAACAACGATAACAACAACAGCAACAGCTTGCTCGGACTTTTCCATATGATTAAGTGCACTGTTTCCGTTATGGTTGGCACTCACATGATTCGTTTACTTTTTCACACTTTCAAAAACTGCATTTGGCATTTGCATAACACCAGCACAAAAGCAAATATAAACAGAGAGCAAAAGAACGAGAGAACACGCGCCAAAAAAATAAATAAATATGTACATATACATACATACACACATATAAAAGAGACAAATGCAATCGCCAATTGCCGCTGTCTGAGAGAGTTGCCAGCTCTTCAATATGCACTTAATAAATATTTCAAAGTCGATACAAATAGAAAAAAAAATCAAAATCAATTGCAGGTTGGCTGTACAAATACCCTGTACTCAGCCTTATATCCACCAAAAAATATGAGATAAAATAAAAGATAAAATTAACAAAAGTAAAAAACACAACAGTATAAAAATACCCTAATCCACCGTTACTGTGAGTGGGCGTGTCTGTCGCTTTGTCGCCCTTCGCAAATCCACTCTGCAATTTCTATTCTCAATTCTTTGCAAATCGCGTTTTTCGCTCTTCGTTCTAGTTGGCGATTCTTGATTGCGTATTTTGCTTTTATTCTATGCTCAATAAAAATAAAAAAAAAACAAAAAAAAAAAGAAGAAAATGCCCAAGCAACATACAACTGTACTGCTGTTTAAATTTAGATATTTTATTTTTACTCTGTTTTTGTTGTGTTTTCCTTTTGTTTTTGCTGCCGAACAACAACAAAGCATATTTGCTAAATTGACGCTAAATTAACTCAAGATCGCCACATAACAAAATAACAAAATGTCAAAGTATATTTGCTGATAAATAGTGTTTTCGGCCTGTCCGGCCACTGACGCATGCAAGGATTATACATTAGTATATATATACATGTGTATATGTACATCGGTGTACACGTGTATATATGTATGTACATATGTATGTATGTAGATCGATTATATGTAATACATATGTACGTCTGTGGCTAGGTGCCATCAAGTGTTTGATTTTACATCTACGCAAATACGAACACATTCATTTACGAGCATATGTTCTGTTTATTGGGGGTATATTTAAACATGTTTTTATACCCTGTGCCCATTAAAAAAAATGCTATCAGAAAGCTAGATACGGCATTTCTTATGAAATCAAATCAAACATAAATATATGCTTTATTTTAATTTATTCAAGTACAAAATATGTTTAAGAATTCAAGAACGTTACGAATTTTATTCGAGAGAGAGAGAGAGAGAGAGAGAGAGTTTACAGGGTATCTGTTTGTGTAGCAAAGTTGGTCGGGCGAAGCGTTAATAAAACAAACATGTGATAACGCTTTCATTGCTTCTAATAGCCAATTCCGCAAGAGCTATTATCGATATCTCGTTTACACATCAAGTATACGCCACGTAGTTCACGTTAACTTTTACCTAATCCGCATATCTCGTGCAAATACAAATAGACTATCTATCCATCTATCATCTATCTCTCTATCTATTTGCCCGTCAATCTGTTAGCAGATTGCTTAATGCTTTTATTTGCTTGTATTTGTTGTATTTTGTATTGAATTATGACTGGGAAAACAATAGTGAACAAATAAATATAAACAAACCGCGTTGACCACAGAACGGGTCACAAGTTCTGTCCCAAGTGAAACTTCTCGCACTTTAACATCCACATACAATTGGAAGTCGTCGCTTTAGAAATTTGCATTTGAATTTTGATTGCGTTAATATTTAAATGCCTGCCTTTGAAACGTGAGCTGTGCACTACATTCTATGTATGTATATGTACATACATATATACATATATGTATATTTATGTAGATACATGTACACTCAGAGAAAAATGTTAGAAAGACTCAGGTGAAATTCCAATTTAGTGGTAAAGTCAACAAATTTGGTAGACAGTATTCGGATGATCTTCTCCACAAATTACAAAAATCTATATTTTAGCATAAAATAAATAAGATCGTTATGTTATGTTTTCGATATTTGATTACAATATTTGGGAATTTAATTATTTAATATATTCATTTTGCCAGATTTTGGCAACGCTACCAATTGATTTCATTAAAAAATTCATGGTATTTTCTCTGAGTGTATAAGCGTACCCATGTAGTCACAAAATCCAGTGGTTTTTCTGGGACTGAGTCTGGTTCCGTCACTCTGGGTCAGGAAATTTACATGTGGCTAGCAATTCAAAAAAAAAAAAAACAACTTTCGCGGAACTTGCGAAAGTCCCCAACTCGAATACCTCTCAACCACCCACGAACCTCTTGACTAGACTCGTATCGCATCGTTAGAAAAACAAATAAAAACAAATCAATCTATATGAGTAAGGTCCGCCCGAACACCGAAGCCGCCAAATACCCTTCCTCAAAGTTCCATTCGATCGATGTTTGCTCAGCTTTAACGGGCTTCAATTCAAATGCGTCAAACGATCCGAATTGAATAATTTTCCATATGTTCAATTTAATTGGGCCAGACTCGGCTTGTGACTAGCCTACAGCTACAGTTACAATTGCTGGTGTTTAATTTTCTATATACGCTACATTAATAGCGCCATTATTGTAGTTGTTGTTGTTGTTACTATTCCTGTCATTGCCTCAATTGGTATCGACGATGCCCGTTGCCCCTTTTTGAAAAAGGGGTTAAAGCAGACGTCATTAATTGACTGAATGCCGCCAATAGAATTTCTATTCTGGGCTGGGCCAGATGCGCAACACACAAGCTGGAAAATTGAGTCACTAACACCCATTGATACTTACATAATAAAATCGAATTGCATCATGTGCTCTTCAAGCGAAGCTCAATTCATGACACGCGACAATGTTTGCTTTCCAGCTGGAAAGACTAAAGACATGTCAGTAATGTTGTCCACGAGCGCTTTCCTGTTCGAACTTAATACGACGCTGTACAAGACATGTCAGTGAGCATGTCAGTGAGAAAGACACAAGTATTTTCGTTTGGTTTTGTTTCTCAGCTTTTGAATCGCTTTATTGTTTTGTTTTGTTTTGAAATCATTTTATACTGTTTGTTCTGTTGCCCTGTCAATTGTTTGCTGTTATTCGGCTGCTAAAATCGGTCAGCTGATTAGGTTTTTCAAAGTTTCTCTGTGTCTGCATGTGTGTGTGTATGTGTGCGTCTATCTTAGTGGCTTAATATAAAGTTCATTCGGCTTCAGTTTTAGCCTGAACTTGACCGCACTTGATCTTTGATAACCAATTTATTATGGCCAATTGTTTTTGTTGTTGACATTATCATGAAAAATAGAAACACTTTTTGCTTAGTATTCGTTTAGGCTTAATAGTTTTGTTTGTTTTTTCGACAGTGTGTTGTGTTTTCTTTGCTTGGCTAAGTTTATTAAAAATACATGGCAAAAAAATATTATATTCCGTTTTCCTTTTTATTATTAAGTATTATTATTTTTAACATGCAATGCGTCGCCTGCGCGCAGTTGCCAAAAATACGCCTTAAATTAGAAACGAATGTGAGGGCAAAAAGAGCGGAAATTAAACAATTAAATACCAACTGAGAATATTGAAAAAATAAACCAAACAAATTAATTACGCTTGCAGCTAGCAGGAAAATAATCAATTGTGTTCATATTTTATTTGTGTGTGTGTGTTTTTTTTAATTTCGTAAACATATGTAAGGTTGTCTCGTATATATTTAGGACACGTTTTAGGGGACCTTTTCTCGGTTTTTTTTTTGTTTTAATAACATTTAAAACTACATAATAATTAAGCACTAAACTAGGCATATAACTCACATCTGCATATATATATATTTATGTTATTATACCTAAATAAATATATACATGCATATGTTTGCATATTGAAACAATATAAAACAATTGTTTAGTTGCTTAAACGTTAGTAACAAATAGACTAAACAATGAAAAAAAAGAATACATCATTATAATCGATATAGAGGCTAATAAGCTGTATTATCATATAACGCTTCACAATATATACTATAAACATGTACAATTACAAAACACATGCCGTTCGGTGTCTTTGCGTTTTACAATTATGTTTTTTTTTATTATTTCATTTCATTTCATTTTCTTTTTTTGTTTTTATGAACAATGTGCAATTTTGCTAGTTTGAATTTTGTCTTGTCCTGGTTTAGGATATGATTGATGCTTGTAGCACAGTATAACACTTTTGGCGGCGCAACAAACTGCGCTACACGTTTTGTCCAAATTTTCTTCGTTCTCTTTGCTACTCTCGTTAGAAAACTTTTTAAGATGTTGCCTGATATATACATATACATGTATATATAATAATTAAATATCTTATATTTATGAATATGCGTAAGTGTATGTGTATGTGTGTACAGTATATTAACAATTGATTTTTTTTTACAAAATCGAGAATCGATTATTTAACCAAATAAATTAGGCATACAAATAATTTATTTAATTAAGAGATAGAAAACGATAGATATAGAGCAAAATAATAGAATAGAAAATAATAGATAAATAAAGAAAAAATAATAATAATAATGATAATAGTAATAATAAAGAAACACTTGCTGAAGCATACACATTCCGTTATTTTTTCGTTTTGTCTAAGAACTTGCCTAATTTAAATACTAAAAAGCACCCCGCGCTGGCGCCACCTGGCGGCGCCCGCGCAGCGGCGACCAAAGGAAACTAACTCATTTTCGCCTTAAGAATTTGCATTCGAAATTTGCCTGATTTCGATTGGTTCGCTGTGTTAGCAACTGCGGCGCTGATTCCGATTACGATTACGATAACGATAACAATTACAATTACAATAACGATTGCGATTGCCATTGCCATTGCGTTTACTTGCTATTGAGTATGTCCTCTCGGCAGGCAACAGCCGCAACGAGCGCCGCTCCACGGCCGGATCCGTCCTCGGAGAGCATGAGGTCAAAGGTGATGCCAGGCTTGATCAGCTGAGCGATCTTCTCGACCATTAGATTGTGGAACTTGGGATGGAAGCGATAGACGCTGCCATCAACGCCGACCGTCACATGGGGCTCGTCCATCTTGTTGATCAGCGTGGCGATACCCGCGGACACGAGATGCGCGGCCCGCTTCGAGACGCACTCGCAGATGTAGCGGACGTTGGCGCAATCGCCGTCGGTGGCATTGGACAGACCGAGCTCCTCGAGCACCAGGCGACAGTTGGTGAACGTGCCGGGCTCATCCGCCTCAATTTCGCTCACGTACTTGGTGAAGAAGAGGCCGCGCGTGAACAGCACTTCGGAGCCCTGGCCATTGAAGAGGATGCCGCTGCGTGTCATCTTGGCAAGCACGAGGCGCACCAGCTCGCCCATGTACATGCCCGAGATCATTTTCTCGAACGTCTGCTTGCCCGGATTGATGCTGTGCCCGTCGATGTCCTTGTCAAACTCGGTGCGCACAAAGTCCAGCGCCCCGTTGTCTCCGAACGCGCCCCACTCCGTGTTGATCAGGACGTGCGGCTTGCGATTGTCGACGACATCGAAGAGCTCCGCCTCTTCGACCCGCTCCACGTAGCAGGCATTCGAGCCGGTGCCCACGATCAGGCCGATCTTGCAGTTGTGATTCTTCCAGGCGCAGCTCATCAGGGTGCCCGTCGTGTCGTTGAGTATGGCGCAGACGTCGATCTGTACGTCGCCGCGGCGAGCGATCGCGTCCTTCAGTAGCTGGACGACGTCCTCGTTGACAACGCCTGCACAATCGAAGCCCTTCGTCCAGGTCTCCAGCAGGCCCTTAGTGAGGCCCAGCTGGCGCAGCGGGAACGAGAAGGTGAAGCCCAGCGGCAGCCGTTCCGCATACACATTGTGCTCGGCCATAAAATTGGAGAGGCACTCGGCGATGTGGTCGAACAGCTGCTGGCCGGACCCGATCATGATGTGCTGCGGTATCGCGTAGATGCGCGACTCCATCTGGAAGTCGTTGTTCTCCTGTAGATGGATGAGCAGCACACGAAAATTGGTGCCGCCCAGATCGAGGGCCAGAAACTTGCCGCGCTCGTTGCCATTGGGCAGATCCTGCACGTACGTCACAAAGCACTTGACGTTCGCCTTCGGGTGCGTGTCCTTTGCAAGGCCGCGCCGCACCTCGTGCAGTATGCGGTAGGAGAGCTCCTGCACCTGCTCGTCCGTGAGCAACAGCTGCTGACATAACTCGTACACCATTTTCTTTTTATCCGCTGCACTCGCACCAGCCGCTGTTTGTATTTGAATTGCATTTGCATTCGCAGTCGCAGTCGCTGTCGCTGCTGCCGCAGCTGCATTTGTCGCTTTACTCACAGCGGCTGGGCGCACTCTCGCGTTGTCCGTCTCGTCGCATCCGTTGTGGCCATTCAGTTTGGTGGCTAGTCCATTGCTATTTATAGAAACGCTGCGCATCGCGCCATTCAGCTGCTCTTGTTGGTCCATCGCGTTGCAGTTGTTGTTGCTGTTGCAGTTCTTTCAGTTAGTTTGGCAGTCACTGGCACCCAACACACAAAAAAATAAATATTTATTGCAGCAAATTTTTCGTTTTCCTTTTTCTTTTTTTTTTTCTTTTTGTTTTGCGCGCGTTTGTTTTGTGTTTTGTTCGCGATTCAGTGTCTCTTTAGCTTTGTATTTTAGTTTTTGCTTTTTTCATATACTTTTTCTTTTTGACTCGACCGATTTTATTTTTGTCCGCTGCACGCGTCCAACGCTGTGAACCGTTTGTTACGGAATTATATTCCATGAAG
>SCDS01002099.1:0-13018 GCA_004149465.1 Drosophila nigromelanica
CGCCATGTGAACACGCTACCGGCTGCACTGCCCCAAGCGCCCGCCCGGACCCGGCGCTGCCTGCAAACCACGCCTCACGCTGCAAATCGCGCCCGCCGGGAAATGCCGGAAACGGCGGAGACCTCAGCAAAGCCCGCACCTGCACCGCACTTCCGGGCACAAGGTGCGCAGAATCGTCCTGGCGCAGGGTGATGCTGAGCGTGCGGTGCAGAGGCCGCATACCCTGATCCAGCGGAGTGGCGAATCTGGCCCCGGCCAGCACCAGCCGCCGTGCACCGGCAGAGTCGTCCGCGCCACGCGGCGGAAGGACTGTCACAGACTGCACCGTGCCCGACACCATAACCGCCCGGCGCGGCAATTCCGGCATAGGAGGCTGGCGGTGCGCCGCACTCCATGCGGACACAAAGCCGAGCGCCAGAGCCATACAGGCTCCGCCTGCCAGCCGCGCCCAGACAGACAACCAGCCGACAGCCAGAAGAACCGCCCCCAGCACAAGCACGATCAGCGGCAGGCCCACGCCCCAGACCGCCCCCGGTTCCTGCGGCAGCAGAAAGTAGGCCAACACGCCAAGCGCCATGCAGACCGGCCCCCACAGCACCAGCCGCCGTTGCTCCGCAAGAAGAGCAGCCGTCAGGAAGGACATATGGCTCCCCGCGTGTGTGCGTGATAAGGATGCGCCCCATGACGACGATCCGCACACGCTTTGCCCCGAGTCCGACCGGCCTGCTGCATATCGGCAACGCCCGCGCGGCCCTGTTCAACTTTCTTTTTGCCCGTCATCACGGCGGCGAGTTCCTCCTGCGCATTGAGGATACCGACCGTGAGCGGTCCACCCAACAGGCTGTCGATGTTATTTTCGACGGACTGGCCTGGATGGGCATTACGGCAGATGAAACGCCCGTTTTCCAGTCCACCCGGCAACCGCGCCATACGGAAGTCGCGCTGGAACTGCTGGAAAAAGGTCTGGCCTACAAGTGCTATTGCACGCCTGAAGAACTCAAACAGATGCGTGAAGACGCAATGGCAAACGGCAAACCGCCCCGTTACAACGGGATGTGGCGTGACCGTGACTCATCGGAAGCGCCCGCTGGCGCGCCCTATGCTGTCCGCATCAAAGCACCGCGTGAGGGCGAGACGGTTATTGAAGATCTGGTGCAGGGCGAAGTCCGCGTCGCCAATGCCGAACTCGATGATATGATCATCCTCCGCTCCGACGGCACCCCCACTTACCAGCACGCCGTGGTGGTGGATGACCATGATATGGACATCACCCACGTTATTCGCGGTGATGACCACCTGACCAACACCTTCCGTCAGGCCATGATCTATCGCGCGATGGGGTGGGACCTGCCGCGCTTTGCACATCTGCCGCTCATCCACGGGCCGGATGGCGCCAAACTGTCCAAACGTCACGGTGCACAGTCCGTGGTGGAATTCCGGGATGAAGGCTATCTGCCGGAAGCCCTGTGCAATTACCTGCTGCGTCTGGGCTGGGGCCATGGCGATGCGGAAATCCTGTCCCGTGAAGAGCAGATCAACCTGTTTGATCTGGACGGTGTCGGCCGCTCTCCCTCCCGCATGGATTACGCCAAGCTGCTGCACATCAACGCCGTGTGGCTGCGTCAGGCGGATGATGAACGCCTGACGAACGACGTCATGGACCGCCTGAAAGCCGTTGAAGGTGTCAGCACGGATGATACCGTCCGCGCCCGCGTTCTGGCGCTGATGCCCGGCCTGAAGGAACGCGCACGCACACTGGTGGAACTGACGGAAAGCGCTGCCTTCCTCGGCCGCCATGTCCCGCTGGACTTCAACGCCAAGGCAGAAAAAATCCTGACGCCGGAAGCCCGCACTATTCTGGACGGTCTGGCCCGCGAACTGGCTGCGGTGGAAGACTTCACGCCGGAAAATATTGATGCCGCCCTGCGCCGCTTTGCGGAAGCTGGTGAGCACAAGCTCGGGCAGGTTGCTCAACCGCTGCGTGCGGCCGTTACAGGCTCCAACACCTCTCCGGGGATTGACGCCACGCTGGCGGCTCTGGGGAAAGATGAAACCCTCGCCCGCATCGGAGCCGTGCTGCATGGCTAGCTTTTCAGGCCGGCACTCCCGGCATCTGCTCGGTCTGCAAGGCATGACGCCAGACCAGATTGAGCCGCTGCTTGATCTGGCCGAAAGCTATGCCCTGCTCAACCGCTCCCGCAAGGTGCCAAGAGACGTGCTGCGGGGCCGGACGCTGATCAACCTCTTTTTTGAGGACAGCACCCGGACCCGCACCTCCTTTGAACTGGCAGGCAAGCGTCTGGGCGCGGATGTGATCAACATGTCCGTCGCCCAGTCTTCCGTAAACAAGGGGGAAACCCTGCTGGATACGGCGGCCACGCTCAACGCCATGCAGGCCGACCTGCTGGTGGTGCGTCATTCCCAGTCCGGCGCGCCTGCCCTGCTGGCGCAGAAGGTGGAAGCCTGTGTGGTCAATGCGGGCGATGGCACGCATGAACACCCGACACAGGCACTGCTGGACGCCCTGACCATCCGCCGCCATTGCGGCCGGTTTGCGGGGCTGACAGTCGCGATTTGCGGGGATGTTGCCCATTCTCGCGTAGCACGTTCTGATATCCACCTTCTTACCACCATGGGTTGCAAGGTTCGCGTTGTGGGGCCGCCGACACTCGTGCCGGGTGGCTTTAAAAGCCTCGGTGTGGAGGTATTCCACACCATGGAAGAAGGTCTGCGCGGGGTGGATGTGGTGATGATGCTGCGCCTGCAACGCGAGCGTATGTCCTCCGGGCAGATCCCCAGTGCGCGGGAATATTTCCGTTTTTACGGGCTGGACCAGCGGCGGCTGGCTCTGGCGAACAAGGACGCGCTGGTCATGCACCCCGGTCCGATGAATCGCGGCGTGGAAATTGACAGTCTGGTGGCCGATTCCGACCAGAGCGTGATTCAGGAACAGGTTGAAATGGGCGTGGCCGTTCGCATGGCCGTGCTGGATCGGCTGACCCGCAGCAGGCATTCCGCATGAGCACTCTTCTTTTTGATAATGTCCGCCTGATTGATCCGGCCTCCGGGCTGGACCAGCCGGGCCGCCTGCTGGTGCGCAATGGCGAGATTGCAGGCACCGACAAAGCCGGAGCCGAAGGTGCACCGGACGGCGCTGAAATTATTGACGGTCAGGGCGCGGTGCTGTGCCCCGGCCTTGTTGATATGCGCGTGGAAATTGGCGAGCCGGGGCACGAATATCGTGAAACGATTGCCTCTGCCGCTCGTGCAGCCTCCGCCGGTGGCATTACCACCATTGCGGTGCTGCCCACCTGTGAACCCGCGATTGATAACCCCGCTCTGGTCCGCCTGCTGCGCACGCGCGGGGAGGAAACCGGCGCCATTTCCATCCTGCCTTACGGCGCGCTGACAAAAGGCTGCAAAGGGCAGGAACTGGCGGAAATCGGCCTGCTGCATGAAGCCGGGGCCGTGGCCTTTACGGATGGTGCCCGCGCGATTGACCCCGCCCGCCTGATGCGTCTGGCGCTCGCCTATGCGGGCGGCTTCGGGGCAATGATTGTCCAGCACCCGGAAGACCCCTCTCTGGCTGGCTCGGGCTGCGCCACGGCAGGGGAACTGGCGACCCGCATGGGCCTGCCGGGCATTCCGCCCGTGGCGGAAGCCATCATGATTGCGCGCGATATTCGTCTGGCGGAACTCACCGGCGGCCGCCTGCATTTCGGGCATGTCTCCACCGGGGAAGGCGTTGCGCTGATCCGGCAGGCCAAGGCGCGGGGGCTGAATGTCACGTGTGACACCGCTCCGCATTATTTTGACCTGAACGAAAACGCGATCGGCGATTTTCGCACCTACGCCAAATTCTCTCCGCCCCTGCGTGCGGAAGAGGATCGTCTGGCACTCTGTGCGGCGCTGGCCGATGGCACGATTGACGCCATTGCCTCCGACCACCTGCCGCGTGATGCGGACGATAAGCGTCTGCCCTTTGCACAGGCCGCCACGGGGGGCACGGGTATGGTCACGCTGCTGGGTGTGACACTGGCGCGGGTGCATGACGGCACACTTACCCTGCCGCAGGCGCTGGCCTTGCTGACGCACAAACCCGCAGCACTGCTGGGCACTACCAGCGGCACACTGGCAACCGGAGCGGCAGCGGACCTCTGCCTGTTTGCGCCGGACCAGAGCTGGCTGGTGCAGGCTGGCAAACTTCCGGGGCGGGCCCAGAACACGCCGTTTGATGGCCGCCCGCTGGAAGGCCGTGTGCTGGGCACATGGAAAGGCGGACGCCGCGTTTACGGAGCCGTAGCAGCATGATGTCCGACCTGCCCTCCTACGCGCTGTGGCTTCTCGCAGCCATGGCCTTCATGGGGTACGTGCTGGGCAGCGTGCCGTTCGGCCTGATCCTGACCAATATGGCCGGGGTGGGGGACCTAAGGAAAATCGGCTCCGGCAATATTGGCGCAACCAATGTGCTGCGCACAGGACGGAAAGATCTGGCGGCCGCCACGCTCGGGCTGGACGCCGCCAAAGGGGCGCTGGCGGTCGTCATTGCATGGATCATGACGCCGCCGGACTTTTCCGACCGGATTCTGGCCGTCACGGCTCTGGCTGTGGTGGTCGGGCATTGCTACCCGATTTTCCTTGGCTTTAAAGGCGGTAAAGGGGTCGCTACCGGGCTGGGGGCTCTGTTGGCGCTCTCCCCCATCACCGGGCTTATCGGCTGTGCCGCTTGGCTGGGTGTAGCAAAGCTCACACGCATTTCCTCCGCCGGGGCACTGGCCGCTTTTCTCATCATGCCGTTTGCAACACTGGCGCTTTATGGCTTCAGCTTTCAGGCATCCGGCAAACCGATGGCCGTGCTGCTGATCAGCCTGCTGGTGCTCATGCGGCACAGCGCCAATATCGGCCGTATTCTGAACGGCACGGAACCACGGGTTCCTCGCAAACAAAAATGAACACGCTTGTCGCCTGCCTGCGTCTGGCCCGCACCGAGTCTGTGGGGCCACGCACATGGCGGCGGCTGCTGAGCCAGTATCAGTCTGCCGAGGCCGCGCTGGACGCCCTCCCCCGCCTGCCCCAGCGCGGACGGGAGCCGCTGGTTATTCCCTCACGGGACAGTATCCTGCGGGAAATTGAGGCCACCCTCCGCATGGGCGGCCATATTCTCACGTTGCTGGATGCAGATTATCCGTTTCTGCTGAAGGAAATTCCGGACGCGCCACCCGTTCTCAGCGTGCTGGGGGATGTTGCCGCCCTGAGCCACCCTGGCATCGGGCTGATTGGCGCGCGCAATGCCTCTTCTTCCGGCCTGCGGCTGGCGGAAAGTCTGGCGACGGAACTGGTAGAAGCCGGTTTATCCGTTGTCTCCGGGTTGGCCCGCGGGATCGACACCGCCGCCCATAAAGGCGCCCTGCACCGCAAAGGCCTGACCATTGCAGCCATTGCCGGGGGGCTGGACAAACCCTACCCGCTGCAAAATGCGCATCTTCAGGCCGAAATTGCCGAAAAAGGCGCTGTGATAACGGAAGCCCCGCTCGGCACGGCTCCGCTCAACCGCCATTTTCCGCGCCGCAACCGGCTGATTGCCGGGCTGACACTGGGCTGTGTTGTGGTGGAAGCCGCCCCGAAATCCGGCACTCTTATTACGGCCCGGCTGGTGGGTGACTATGGGCGGGAACTGTTTGCTGTCCCCGGCTCTCCGCTGGACCCACGCTGCCGGGGGAGTAATGACCTGCTGCGCAACGGTGCGATACTGACGGAAAGTGTGGCGGATATTCTGCCCCACCTGCCTCCTGTTCTGCCGGAGCAGCCAGTCAGCACCCACGTTGCGCCGCACTCTGCGCCGGAACCCGCTTTGCAGCGCCGCCCAGAGGACTCGCAAACGCAACACCCTTCTTTTTCCTTCACTCCGTCTGATTTTCCTGAAACGGGAGGCCGAACGGACAAGACCACGGCCACATCTGCGCCCCCTTCTCAAAGCAGAAAATCTCCCCAGAACGGCGCTTTTCTGCCCTTGCAGGCCACTCTCCCGCCGCCCGCGCGTGCAGCCTCCACCGCTGCTTCTGTCATAACAGAACCGCCCCCTCCTCTCGCAGAAACGTGTGAGGCTGTGCGGGAAAAAGTGCTTGATCTGCTCTCCTTTACGCCCATAGCGGTTGACGATCTGGTTAGGCGCTGCCAGTTCTCAGCTTCCGCCGTCTTGACCGTGCTCACGGAACTTGAGCTGTCTGGCAGTCTGGACTCACTCCCCGGTGGGCGTGTTGTTCGTGCCGCCAGTCATGGCGAAAACGGCTGAGTCTCGATGTAGCTTCCGGCAGGTCGGAGAGAGTATGACTGACGTTGTGGTGGTCGAATCGCCCGCAAAAGCGAAAACGATCAACAAATATCTGGGCAATGACTACACGGTGCTGGCCTCCTTCGGCCACGTGCGCGATCTGCCGCCCAAAGACGGGTCCGTGCGCCCGGACGAAGATTTTGCCATGTCCTGGCAGGCTGATGAGCGGGGCAACAAGCAGGTTGCCGCCATCATCAAGGCTCTGAAGGGCGCTAAAACCCTCTATCTCGCGACTGACCCGGACCGTGAGGGGGAAGGCGCACCCGCGTGACCTCGATATGCCACTGATTGAGGCGTATCTGGCCCGCCGTGCGCTGGATTATCTGGTGGGCTTCACGCTCTCCCCTGTTCTGTG
This sequence comes from Drosophila nigromelanica, assembly GCA_004149465.1. NCBI lineage: Eukaryota > Metazoa > Arthropoda > Insecta > Diptera > Drosophilidae > Drosophila > Drosophila nigromelanica. The sequence continues at coordinate 6,687 of SCDS01002099.1, forward strand.
GCGCAAGCTGCCCGGCTCCCGGAGTGCTGGCCGCGTGCAGTCCGTCGCCCTGCGGCTGATCTGTGAGCGGGAAGCGGAAATTGAAGTCTTCAAACCGCGTGAATACTGGACGGTGCAGGCAGCCCTCGCCACACCGTCCGGCGCGCCGTTTACCGCACGCCTCACGCATCTGAACGGCAAGAAGCTCGACCAGTTTGACCTGAGTAACGAGGAACAGGCCACCGCCGCCAAAAAAGCGGTAGAAGCGGAAAACCTCGCCGTTCAGTCGGTCGAGCGCCGCAAGGTGCGCCGCAACCCGCAGCCGCCGTTCACCACCTCCACCCTCCAGCAGGAAGCCTCCCGCAAGCTGGGCATGGGGGCGCAGGTCACCATGCGCACCGCGCAGCAGCTTTATGAAGGCATTGATCTGGGTGGTGAGACCGTGGGTCTCATTACCTATATGCGAACGGACGGCGTGCAGATGGCCAAAGAGGCCATGTTCGCGATCCGGGGCCATATCGGCCAGCATATTGGCGAGGACTATGTGCCCGCCCAGCCGCGTTTCTATAGTTCCAAAGCCAAGAACGCGCAGGAAGCACATGAGGCCATCCGCCCGACGGACGTATCCCGCACGCCCTCTTCCGTGGCGTCCCACCTGACGCCGGACCAGCGCCGCCTGTATGAGCTGGTATGGAAGCGCGCCGTGGCCAGCCAGATGGAATCCGCAGCACTGGATCAGGTTGCGGTGGATATTGCAGGCCCCTCTGGCCAGACGGTGCTGCGTGCCAATGGCTCCATCATCACCTTTGACGGCTTCCTGCGCCTCTATACGGAAGGCCGGGACGATAGCGACAAACCTGCGGATGATGACTCCCGCATGCTGCCGCCCATGAAGGAAAAGGACCCGCTGAAGCGTGAAAGCGTTGCCGCGGACCAGCACTTCACGCAGCCGCCGCCGCGCTTTTCGGAAGCCTCGCTGGTGAAAAAGATGGAAGAAATCGGCATTGGCCGCCCTTCCACCTACGCGTCCATCCTGACCGTGCTGCGGGACCGCAATTACGTCACGCTGGAAAACCGCCGCTTTATTCCCGAAGCCCGCGGGCGTCTGGTCACGGCCTTCCTTGTCTCATTCTTTGAGCAGTATGTGGACACCACGTTCACCGCCAGCCTTGAAGAACTGCTGGACGATATTTCCGATGGCCGGGCTGAGTGGAAACACGTTCTGGCCAACTTCTGGAATGCGTTCTCCAAAGCGGTTGCCGACACCAAAGACCTGACGATTACCGATGTTCTGAACGCGCTGGACAAAGACCTCGGGCCGTTCTTCTTCCCGCCGCGTGAGGACGGGTCTGACCCGCGCCACTGCACCGCCTGCGGCACGGGGCGTCTCGGCCTCAAACTGGGCCGTTACGGGGCATTTATCGGCTGCTCCAACTATCCGGAATGTTCCTTCACCCGCCGCCTGTCCTCTGACAGTGCGGAAGAAGGAGAGGGCGCGGCGCTGAAAGACGGCATGCGCGTTCTGGGCCAGCATCCGGAAACAGGGGAAGATATTACCGTGCGGCAGGGGCCCTATGGCCTGTATGTGCAGCAGGGTGAACCGGACCCGGCAGACAAGAAAGCCAAACCCAGACGCGCCTCCCTGCCAAAAGGGATGGACGGGGAAGCCATTACGCTGGATCAGGCTGTCGGTCTGCTCTCGCTCCCCCGTCTTGTCGGCCTGCATCCGGAGAGCGGGGAACCGATTGAAGCCGGTCTGGGCCGGTTTGGCCCCTATGTGAAAATGGGGGCGATCTACGGGTCTCTCGACAAGGACGATGATGTTCTGACCATCGGGCTGAACCGGGCGGTCGATGCGCTGGCCAAAAAGCTGGCCTCCATCCGCTCAATGGGCGCGCACCCGAAGGATGGGGAACCCGTCATGATCCGCAAAGGCCGTTTTGGGCCCTATGCGCAGCATGGCAATATGGTCGCCACCCTGCCGCGTGGCACGGATATGAATGAGGTCACTCTGGATGAAGCCGTGGCTCTGCTGGCTGAAAAGGGCAAACCCCTGAAAGCCAAAGCGGGTGCGGCCAAAAAGAAGACCACGACCAAAACCGCTGCTAAAAAGACCGCAACCAAGGCCGAGGCAGAGCCTAAAAAAGCCACCAAAAAGGCTGCGACCAAGACCACGACGGCCGCTAAAAAAACAACCACCCGTAAAACAGCCGCCAAAAAAAGCACGGCTGAAGACGGGGCTGAGGCTCCGGCCAAAAAGCCAGCGGCACGGAAGAAAAAGGCGGACTGACCCGTGCAGAAAAGATCGGGGGCCGCAGCTCTGCCTGACCCTGCGGCCCTCCGGACTTTTCTGGAAGCAGACCGCACCCCTGTCTCTCCTCCGGATATCCTGCGGGCCTTCGGCCTGCCTACGCATCTGAAAGCCGCCCTGCGGACCCATCTGCACGCCATGGCCGTTGCGGGGGATCTGGCTTTACTGCCGCCCGGCAGGCTGAAAGGCGTCACGGGCCTGCCCGAGACCGCCCGGCTGCGCCCCGCCGCAGGCCGCACCCGGCGGGAAGGTCGCCCAATCCGGCTGCTCTCCACAGCCCCCCGCCAGATTGCCGCTGTTTTTCAGACCGCGCCTGACCGGCTGATCCCGTGTGACCGCAGACTGACTTTTGTGCTGGACAGCGCACCCGACGCAGCCGCCCCGCACGCTGTAGCGGATGATGTTGTGCTGGCGGACCTGCTCCCTACACAGGACGGCCAGCCGCCACAGGCCCGTATCCGCACGGTTCTGGGTCCGGTCACGGCACCGGGCATGCCCGCAACCCTCAGCCTGCTGACCCACAACATCCCGACTGAATTTTCAGCAGAAGCAGAGCAAGAGGCACTCCGGGTGGCGCAGCATCCTGCGGACTCTGGAGCCTCTGAGGCATCTTGCGCCGTTGCGGGAATGACAGCCACCGTGAAGCGCACCGACCTCCGCTCCCTGCCGCTTGTCACGATTGATGACGCCACAGCGCAGGACTTTGATGATGCCATCTGGGCAGAGCAGACCCCGGACGGATTTCGGCTGATTATCGCCATTGCAGACGTTGCCCATTATGTCGCCCCCGGCTCCGCGCTGGATGCCGAGGCCCGGTTGCGGGGTAATTCCGTCTATCTGCCGGGTCGCGTTGTGCCCATGCTCCCGCCTGCCCTCTCTGCCGGGATCTGCTCCCTCAAACCGGGGGAAGACCGGCTCTGCCTGTTTGCCGACCTTCAGATAACCCCCACCGGACAGATCCGCACGGGCACGCTGGGCCGGGGCCTTATGCGGAGCGCTGCCCGCCTGACCTATCAGGATGTGCAGCAGGTTCTGGAAAACCATACTGCCACACCAGACCTGCCCGCAGCCCCGCCCCGCAGCCCGGTTCAAGCCCCCGCCACGGCCCTGCCGCAGGCACAGGCACAGGCACAGGCACAGGCACAGGCACAGGCACAGGCACAGGCACAGGCAGGCACAGGCACAGGCACAGGCACAGGCACAGGCACAGGCACAGGCACAGGCACAGGCACAGGCAGGCGGCCTCCTTTCCCCTCATTTGCAAGCGCTGATTCTGACCTTACAGGCCGCCGCTCTGGCATTGCAGGCAGATGCAACGGCCCGTGGCGTGCAGACTCAGCCGGAAGAAGACTATCGCGTTACCCTCAACGCGGACGGACAACCTGCCGATTTCACGCTGCGTGAGCGCCTGCCCGCGCATGATCTGGTGGCCGCGTTCATGATTGCCGCAAACCGTTTTGCGGCGGGAGAGCTGATCCGGCATCATGCCGCAGGTCTGTTCCGGGTGCATCCGGCTCCCCCGGCGCCTTCAGCCACCCGCACAGGCGGCCCGCGCCTGCCTGCCCGCATGCAGGCCCGCTATGCGGCTCTCCCGGGGCCGCACCACGGGCTGGCGCTGGAACATTATACGCACTTTACCAGCCCCATCCGGCGCTATGCGGATCTTGTGACACACCGCGCACTACTGGCCACCCTTGAGCAGAACGCACGCAATCCAGCATCCCGCCAGCCGGATGGCACGGACCTGTCCGCGCTTGCAGAACATCTTCAGATGACGGAACGCCGGGCCGCTTCTGCCGTTCAGGCTTGTCAGGACAGACTTGCTGCCATTTTTCTCACCCCGCTGATCGGGCACACTCTGGAGGCACACATCACTTCGGCCACCCGGTCTGGCCTTGCCGTGACATTGACGAAAACGGGAACTCCGTCTTTCCTTTCCTTCCTTGCCTTGCCGGATGATTCAGGGATGCATGACGACTCGCGACCACTGCGCTCAGACCTCAGTTCAGGAACCCGCTTCCCGAACAGCGGAGTGCTGTCCGTCGTTCTGAACGCAACCAGCCCGGCTCAGGGCACCCTCACTCTGGCTCCTGCTTCCGCCCGCCATGCCAGCTAGTACGGCCCGCCGCCTCCTGCCTGTTCCGTTGCATCGTGCGCTCCCCGGCCTCCTGATAGCAATTATTCTGATCTCTCAGCCCGTGCCGCTGCGCGCGCAGAGCAGCGCCCAAACGCCCCGGCCGGATAGCCTGCCATCAACCCAGCCGGACGCTCCGCAGGCAGCCACACCAGCAGCAGCACCGGCCGTGCCCGCCGCAACATCCCCGGTGGCTCCAGTGGCCCCGGCAGCCCAGCCTGCCGCACCGGATGCCGCAGCCAGCGCCCCGGCCCCCAACCCGCCAGAAGCAGCGGAAGCTGTGGAGCCAGATAAACCTGTTGTGGATATGGGGTTGGTCCATTCCGTCATTGCCACGGCGCTGGAGTTTCTGGCCCCGCGCACACTGGATGCCCACACCAGCCGGGACTTTACCCTGTGGGGTCTGGGCTGCCTGACAGCACTCGACCCAATGCTCACGCTGGATACGCGGGGGGCTGATATCCGCCTGCTGGCCGGGCAGACCAGCCTGCTTGCCCAGCCTGCCCCGGCTGCAGACAGCGTGGAAAAATGGGCCAAACTGGCCGTGGACTTTATCTCCGCCGCCCGCGCCCATTCCACGGCTGTCGGCACTGCCAGCCGGGAAGATCTGGTGCAGGCGTTTTTTGATGAACTGTTCAACCATCTCGACCCCTATTCCCGCTATATTGGCCCCTCCTCCGCCACAACAGACCGGCATGCCCGTGTGGGGGGAGAAGCCGATGCTGGCGTCAGCCTGACCCGCAAGGGCCGGGATATCGTGATCTCCGCCGTCAACGCCAACGGACCGGCATGGACCGCGACGGTTGACCCCGGTGACAAACTTCTGGCCGTCAACAACCGGCTGACCGCCGGGCAATCGGTTGAAACCGTGACAGGCTGGCTACAGGGCGAGGAAGATTCCCGCGTCAGCCTGCGCCTGCTCTCCCCCGGCCAGCGGCGCGGCCATACTGTGGTCGTCCGGCGGGCAAAAGTGCCGCCGGAAACCGTTTTCGCCTTTGCCAGCGGGTCTCTCGTGGTGCTGCGCGTCACCTCTTTTTCTTCCGATACGGCAGAAGAAATGAGCCAGTATCTGGATCAGGCCACGCAGGACCCCAGCCTGAAAGGCCTGATTATTGACCTGCGGGGCAACCGTGGCGGTGTGCTGCAACAGGCCGTAACTGCTGCCGCCCTGCTGCTGGACCGTGGGGTTGCTGCCGTAACCGACGGGCGGGACCAGCAGGCCAACCATATCTGGGCTGTGCAGGGTGGTGACATGACAAACGGCCTGCCCATTGCCATTCTGGTAGACGGACGCACGGCGAGTGCGGCGGAAATTCTCGCCGCGGCTCTGGCTGACCATCGTCGCGCCGTGGTGATCGGCAGTTCCACCCTCGGCAAAGGGCTTGTGCAGACTGTGGCGCAGTTGCCGGATGAAGGGGAACTGTTCGTCACGTGGAGCCGGGTCATCGCGCCGCTCCACTGGCCGTTGCAGGGGCTGGGCGTTATGCCGCAGCTCTGCACCAGCCTTGGGGAAGCCGAAACAACACGCCAGATGCATGACCTTGCAACGGGCAAGCTGGATAATCAGCCTGCGGTTGAAGCATCCCGCCTTGCCCGCTTCCCGCTGCCGGTCCCGCGTATTCTGGCCATCCGCAAGGCCTGCCCGGCCGCACTGGGGAGCGACAAGGATCTGGACGTCGCCCGCGCCCTGCTGGAAAATCCGAAATGGTATAAAACCGCCATTGCCGCCATGCCGGAGGACTCCGATTCAGCCCCGGCGGTCACGCATTGATGGCCACCCCGCGCCTGCGTTCTGACATTGTGGCCCGTGCCCTGCTCCGCCAGTGCGGGCAGGATGGCAGGTCTGCCATGATGCTCCGGCGGGGAGACCCGGATGCCGGGGGGATTCTGGTGGTGCTGCTGGGGCGG